>PVIA01005633.1:0-53891 GCA_004024845.1 Tonatia bakeri
GTATTAGTTATCTATACAAATTGTAAAATATTACACAAAACCTTAGTGGCTTCGAACAACATCTACTCTCTCACAGTTTCTCTGGATCAGGACTGTGGCTGCTGCTAGCTGAGTGATTCTGGCTCTTGTGAGGTTGCAGTCAAGATGTCAGCAGAGGCTGCATCACTTGAAGGCTTGCCCCGAGGTCTCCTGATGTCTTTCTCACATGGCTGTTGGTAGGAAGCCTCAGTTCCTACCCAGATGGGCCCCCTATAAAATTGCTTGAGTGTTCTCACAAAATGGCAGCTGGCTGCCTGGACTGAGTCATCCAAGAAGAGCATGATGATGGAAGTTGCAATGTCTTTTATGACTGAGCTTCAGAAGACACATTATTTGCCCTGGCCAGTGTGGCTCAGTTGGTTGGGACATCATCCTATAAACCAGAAGGTTGGGGGGTTTATTCCCAGTCAGGGCACAGGCCTAGATTGTGGGTTTGGCACTTGGTTAGGCTGCATATGGGAGGCAATTAATTGATGTTTCTCTCCCCGCTCTCTCTCTCCCTCCTTTCCTCTCTCTAAAATCAATGAGCATGTCCTCAGGTGAGGATTTTAAAAAGAAGACATTATTCATTTCTGCAAAATCCAGTTGGTTACCCAAGTCAGCCCTATTCAAAGTGGAAGAGGTCTATGTAAGGGTGCAAATATCAGGAATCAAGGAATCCCAGGGGCAACTTTAGAGTCTGTCCACACAGTACCATTTTCTTCTAAAGCAGTCAACTCTTTTTAAGTATATTTTATTGATTATGCTATTACAGTTGTCCTGTTTTTCTTCCCTTTATTCCCCTCTGCCCTGCACCCTTTGTCCACCAGCTTTCCTCCCACCCCCTTAGTTAATGTCAATGGGTCCTACACATAAATTCTTTGGCTTCTCCATTTCATATACTAGTCTTAACCTCCCGCTGTCTATTTTGTACCAAACAATTATGCTTCTTGGTCTCTGTGCCTTTTCCCCCATCTTTACCCTCACCCTCCCCACTTATAACCCTCCATATAATCACCATTTCTGTGATTCTACTCCTGTTTTAGCTGTTTGCTTACTTCATTTTTGTTTTTGCTTTTTAGGTTCAGTTGTTGATAGTTGTGACTTAGTTGTCGCTTTACTGTTCGTATTTTTGATCTCTTTTTTTTTCTTTAAATTATTTTATTGTTGTTTACCTAGAGTTGTCCATACTTTCTCCCAACCCCTTCCCCCCACCGGCTCCATATCTACCTTTCTCCCTTGCTTCCACCTTCCACCTTGGTTTTGTCCATGTGTCCTGTATAGTTATTCCTGAAAACTCTTCCCCCCACTGACCCCTCCTCCCTCCCCTCTGGCTATTGTTAGATTGTTCTTAATTTCAATGACTCTGGTTATATTTTGTTTGCTTTTTTCTTTTGTTGATTAGTTTCCAGTTAAAGGTGAGATCATATGGTATTTGTCCCTCACTGCCTGACTTATTTCACTTAGCATAATGCTCTCCAGTTCCATCCTTGCTGTCACAAAGGGTATAAGCTCCTTCTTTCTCTCTACTGCATAGAATTCCATTGTGTAAATATACCATAGTTTTTTGATCCACTCATTTGCTGATGGCTACTTAGGTTGCTTCCAGCACTTGGCTATTGTAAATTGTGCTGCTATGACATTGGGATACATAGGTTCTTTTGGATTGGTGTTTCAGGGGCCTTAGGATGTAATTCCAGCAGTGGAACAGCCAAGTCAAAAGGCAGTTCCATTTTTAGTTTTCTGAGGAAATTCGATACTGTTTTCCACAGTGGTTGCACCAGTCTGCATTCCCAACAGTGCACTAAGGTACCCTTTTCTCCACATCCTCTGCAACATTTGTTTGTTGATTTGTTTATGTTGGCCATTCTCAATGTGTGAGGTGGTATCTCATTGTGGTTTGAATTTGCATATCCCTGATGGCTGGTGATGCTGAACATCTTTTCATGTGTCTCTGGGCCCTCTGTATGTCCTCATTGCAGAAGTGTCTGTTCAAGTGTTTTGCCCATTTTCTAGTTGGGTTTTTTTGTTTTCCTGGAGTGGAGTCATGTGAGTTCTTTATATATTTTGGAGATCAAGCCCTTGTCCAAGGTGTCATTGGCAAATATGTTTTCCCATAAAGCTGTCTTTCTTTTCATTTTAATGCTGTTTTCTTTAGCCACGCAGAAACTTTTTAATTTGATGAGGTCTCATTTGTTTATTTTTTCTTTTATGTCCCTTGCTTTAGGGTACATATCCATGAAGATGTTGCTGCATGGAATGTCTGAGATTTTCCTTCCAATATTTTTCTCTAGGACTTTTATGGTGTTACAATTTATATTTAAATCTTTTATCCACCTTTAACTTATTTTTGTGTATGGTGTAAGTAGGTGATCAAATTTCACTTTTTTTGCATGTAGCTCTCCAGATCTCCCAACACCATTTGTTGAAGAGGCTATTTTTATTCCATTTTATGCTTCTTTACTCTTTGTCAAATATTAATTGACCGTAGGAACTTGGTTTTATTTCTGGGCTCTCTGTTCTGTTCCATTGGTCTATGTGCCTGTTTTTATGCCAATACCAGGCTGTTTTGATTACAGTGGCCTTGTAATAAAGTTTGATATCAGGTATTGTGATCCCTCCTACTTTGTTCTTCTTTCTCAAACTTGTTGCAGCTATTCAGGGTCATGTATGGTTCCATATAAATTTCTGAAATGTTTGTTCTATATCTGTGAAATATGTCATGGGTACTTTAATAGGGATTCCATTGAATCCATAAGTCACTTTGGGTAGTATGGCCATTTTGATTATCTTAACTCTTCCAGTGCATGAGCATGGTACTTGCTTCCATTTGTTTGTGTCTTCCTTAATTTTTCTTCAGTGTTATATAGTTTTCTGAGTACTGATCTTTTCCTCCTTGGTTAAGTTTATTCCTAGGTACTTTATTTTTTTTGTTGTATAGAAAATGGAATTTTTTTCTGATTTCTGTTTCTGATGTTTCATTGTTGGTGTACAAAAATGCCTTTGATTTCTGAGTATTGACTTTGTAACCAGCTGTTTTGCCAAATTCATTTATTAGGTTGAATGCTTTTTTGGTGGAATCTATAGGATTTTCTATGTACACTATCAGATCATCTGCAAACAGTGACAGTTTTGTTTTCTCCTTTCCAATTTGGATGCTTTTTATTTCTTCTTCTTCTTTTATTATCATCATCATCATCATCTGATTGCTGTGGCTAGGACTTCCAGTACTGTGTTGAATAGGAGTGGTGGAAGTGGGCATCCTTGTCTTGTTCCTGATCTTAGTGGGAAAGCTCTAAATTTTTGTTGATTGAATATAATGTTGGCTATAGGTCTCAAAAATGGCCTTTATTATGTTGAGGAATAGTTCCTCTATTCCCTCTTGCTGAGTGTTTTTATCATAAATGGGTGCTGTACCTTACCAAATGTTTTTTCTGCATGTATTGATATGATCATGTGATTTTTGTCTTTTGTTTTGTTTATGTGGTGTACTATGTTTATTGATTTGCAAATATTGTACCATCCTTGCATCCTTGGGATGATTCCCACTTAGCCATGGTGTATGATCTTTTTAATGTATTGCTGGATGCAGTTTGCCAATATTTTGTTGAGGATTTTAGTGTCTATGTTCATCGACGATATTGGCATAAAATTTTCTTTCTTTGTTATGTCTTTATCTGGTTTTGATATTAGGATGATGTTGGCTTTACAAAAAGAGGTTGGCAGTCTTCCATCTTCTTGAATATTTTGAAATAATCTGTGGAGGATGGGGGTTAGCTCTCCCTTAAATCCTGTGAAATTGTCTGGTCCATGGCTTTTGTGTATTGAAAGCTTTTTAATCACTGTTTCAACTTCATCAGGTGTTATTGGTCTGTTTCAGCTTTCTGCTTCTTCTTCATTGAGTTTTGGAAGATTATGGTTTTCTAGAAACTTGTTCATTTCACCTAGGTTTTAAAATTTCTAGGCATATAGTTCTTGGTAGTAAATTCTTACAATCCTTTGTATTTCTGTGGTATCAGTTTTAATCTGTCCTCTTTCATTTCTGACGGTGTTTATGTGGGTCCTCTCTCTTTTTTTCTTGCAGAGCCTGCTTGAAGGCCTGTCTATTTTGTTTATCTTTTCAAAGAACCAGCTCCTGGATTCACTGATTCTTAAAATTGTGCTTTTAGTCTCTATGTCATTTAATTGTGCTCTGATCTTGGTTATTTCCTTTCTTCTACTTGCTCTGGGTTGTCTTTGTTGCTGTTTCTTGAATTCTTGTAGGCACAAATTAGGTTGCTTATTTGAAATGTTTCTATATTTTTTAGGTAGACCTGTATAACTATGAACTTCCTTCTCAGGACTGCTTTTGCTGTGTCCCATAAGTTTTGGATTGTTGTGAGTTCATTTTTATTTGTTTCCAGAAACTTTTAGATTTCTTCCTTGATCTCATTCTTGACCCATTCATTGTTTAATAACATGCTATTTAATCTCCATGAGTTTGTGCATTTTGTATTTTTTTCCTTGAGGTTGGTCTCTAGTTTCAGTCCCTTGTAGGCAGAGAAAATGCTTGATATGATTTTGATTTTCTTGAATTTTTTTGTCCTATCATATGATCTATCTTTGAAAATGTTCCATGTGCATTTCAAAGGAATGTATATTTTGCTTCTTTGGGATGAAGGGTTCTCTATATACATATCAGTTAAGTCCATTTTATCTAGGGTATTGTTTAATGCCACAATATCTTTGTTGATATTTTGTTTGGAAGATCTATCCATTTTTGACACAGTGGAGTGTTAAAATTCCCTACTATAATTGTGTTGCTGTCAATATCTTTCTTCAAGTCCTCTAAGATTTTCTTTATGTATTTGGATGCTCCTATGTCGGGTGCATGTATATTTACTATGTTTATGCCTTCTTGATGCATTCTTCCTTTGAATATTATGAAGTGACCTTCTGGGTCTCTTCTTATGTTTTTTTTTTTTAAGTCTATTTTGTCTGATATGAGTATTGCTACATCAGTGTCTTCCCCCCACCTCCCCGTTTTCTTGGAATATTTGTTTCCAGCCCTTCATTTTCAGTCTGTGTAGGTCTTTTTTCTGAGATGAGTCTGCTGTAGGCAGCATATGTGTGGGTCATGTTTTCTTATCCATTCTGCTATTCTGTGTCTTTTGATTGGAGCATTTAATTCATTTATGTTTAGGGTTATTATTGATAGGTACTTATTCATTGCCTTTTTTTATACCTGTTTTCCTCTCTCTTTCACTGTTTTTCTTCCTGTTCTTAAAGCAAACCCTTTAGCATCTCCTGCAGAGCTGGTTTGGAGAACGTGTATTCTTCGAGGCTTCTTTTGTCTGGGAGGCTCCTTATTTGGCCTTCCATTTTAATTGAGAGCCTTGCTGGGTAAAATAGCCTTGGTTTCAGGCCTCTGGTTCTCAGTACTTGGAATATTTCTTGCTATTCCCTTCTGACTCAGAGTGTTTCCATTGAGAAGTCAGCTACTAATCTTATCTGGGCTCCCTTGTATATTACTTCCTGTTTTTCCCTTGCTGCCTTTAAGATTCTCTCTTTATCTTGGAATTTTGCCATTTTAATTATGATGTGTCTTGAAGTGGGCCTCTTTGGGTTCTTCTTGATTGGGATTCTCTGTGTTTCCTGGATTTGTGTGACTTTTTCTCTCATAAACTTAGGGAAGTTTTCCATTGTTACCTTTTCAAACAGATTTTCTATTTCTTGCTCTTCGTCTTCTCCTTCCAACATCCCTATTATACTGATATTATTATGTTTTATGTTGTCCTGCATTTCTCTTAATCCCTCTTCATTCGTTCTGAGCCCCTTTTCCTTTTCTTGCTTTTTCTGGGTGTTTTTTTCTACCTTGTTCTCCAGTTTGCTGATCCAATCCTCTGCTTCATTGAGAGTGCTTTTGATTCCTTCTACTGTGTTCTTCAGTTCAGAAATTGTATTCTTCATTTCCTCTTGGCCCATTTTGATAGTCTGTATTTCCTTTTTCATGTTGATATAGTTTTCAGTGAGTTCATTGTAGTTTCTCTGTAATTTCCCTGTAGTTTTTGGTAATTCTCTGTGAGCTCATTGAGCTTCCTTGTAACCATTACTTTGAACTCAGTATCTGATAGTTGACTTGCCTCTATTTCATTTAGCATTCTTTCTGAGACTTGCTCCTTTCCTTTCATTTAGGGATTGTTTCTTTGTCTTCTCATTGTTTGTGAGACTCTTCTTGTTAGCCTCTGCCTCTTAAAGTTATCTTTTCTGATCCTTTGGGTTTATAGTGTGAACTTCTATGGTAGAATACCTGTGAGATTCAGTTCTCCTCCTCCTTTATCTCCCAAGTTCACTGGTCTTGGGCTGTCATTTATGTTGGCTCTGTATATGCTTTTGGGTTTTGATTGTTGTTGGGTCTTTCTTTGGTGGGTCCTTCCCTCCAGCTGGTTTACTGAGGGTCACTCCATCCACCACGTCTTATATTCTGTTGTACAGGTGTGGGCAGGTTTTGTTGAAGCAAGTTCTCCTGTGTGTACAAGATCTTGATTTTCTCTTGCTCTTGTTCAGTTGTTTGTTCTGGGTAATTTCTCCACTATTTAGTTGTATTTCCAGATAGGTCCTGGGTTGAGTTAGTGTGGTGTCCACTCCCTCCTTCTCCTTCTTCTGTTGTTATCTGTTGGTGGTTCCTATGTGGTGGGTTCCCGCTTCCAGCAAGTATCCTGGTGTTCAGAGCTTCCACCTACTCTTTTTTTGTGATCATTTGGAGGGGAAAGGCAAAATGGTTTAAGACAGCGATAGTGTATTCTATGATATTTATAGTACCAGTTCGTAGAGAAGAGATAGGAGATCCTTTGGCTATGTATAGTGTTAATTGGGATATTTTCACCCAACTAACCACTTTTTAGAAAGGGTGAAAAGAAGATAAGACTCTTGTGGTAAGGGGGGAGAAGAATTGTGAGCCAGATCTAAAAAGCAGTGATCTTGTGGGAGGTCAAATTATGAGGTAAAGTGAGAGTAAAGGGTAGAAAATAGGTGTAGTGTGTGAGAGTAGAGTTAACCACACAGTAATAATGTTCAGGAAACCATGAAGTGAGCTAAGATCTGGGAGGGGTGTTGTGTAGTATTTACAATTGTTTGGAACAGCTATTATTTATAATAATAGTGTAGCAACAATCATATGACAGAATCTATATGATCTTTATAACCAGAATAGGAAGTATAGGACCTAGAGTAGTGTGCTAATGGAACACAAGTGAAGTGAAGACAGTAAAATAACAATACACTATGAAAGAGAGAACCAAGGGAAACCAGTCAAATAATGCAATTTAACCAGCTCAGTGAAGAAAACTAATCAGAAAGAAGAGGAATACAATAATACTAATAAAAGAAAAGATGTAAGAATAATGAAAAAATAATAATACAAATATGCAATAACTTGCAAGTTCTCTGTAGTAGCAAAGTGAACTTTGTCTCACTGTCTCAGCTGTTGGGATGCCCCATCTTTGGGTCCAACTCTGGTCTTTTTACAGTTTCAGACTTTTTTGTCTCACTTGTGGGAATTATAAAAAAAAAAGAAGGGAGGAAAAAGAGATAAAAAGGGAAAGACAGGAAGAAGGAATAAAACAAGAAAGAAGGAAAGAGAGGAAGGAGTTAAAAGATAATAAAAAAGTAAAGAATTACTTAAAAACAACAACAACAAAAAAAAACTTCCTGCTGGTTTCAAACTGGCCAAACCAGTTTTGCTGTTCTTCCTGGCTGCAGCAGGCTGAGGGGTGATTGATTTTGCTTTTCTTCATTCCTGATTGGCACTCAGTCAACCTCCAGCCCAGTTTCCCAGCAACCCCTGGTCCTGCACTCTCTCTCCCCAGGCTATGGGTGTGGGCTCGGGGCCTTCCACAGAGTGCACTTGTTGTGGAAAAATAACTCACATGCAGGAGAGATGGCAGAGCACGATCCTTTATTATACGCACAGGCTCAGAGGAGAGGGACTCTAAATTCTGAGCCCGAACTCTGACCTTCTGGGGTTTAAGTAGCCCCGGACTTCCTGCCTACGTGGCAAAGCAAGGTTACAGAAGCCCAATGCAGAAGTTAGGTCTTGCTACCTTATTTGGCGAACACAAAGAACAAAGCACAGGAGTCTAATACGGAAGTTACAAAGTGCAGAAGCTTAACACGGGGGTTGCCGGTCACACACTTTCCCTGAGTTGTGGGCATGTGCGCTTGGCTGGGCCACCTGTGGTCCTTCAGGTTCAGGTGCACACTCTTCCCTGGGCTATGAGAGTGTGTACAGGGTCTTCCACACCACCTCAGGAGCATCATGTGGCTGGGTGGGGAGGAGGCCAGAGTGGCTGCTGCAGGAGAATTCCCTAAAGAGCCACCAAGTGTCTCTTTTTTTACATTTTTTGAGAAATTCCTCCTGCTCAAGCCTGCCTCTGTACAGAGGCCTGTCCTCTCACACAGCCCAATTCTCCAACCAGACCGTATACTATCAAGATCAGGGCCTGTCACAGTCCAACTCTCAACTCTCCCCAGCCAGTGTCCACAGACTGTGAGTGCTGACAGCCCCTGTGTGTTTGCCACTGAGTCCTTATTCCCCTCTCTGTGACTTCAAGCAACCAGGTTTTTCCCAGTGCTGCTCAAGCCTGGTTTGGCAGGAGAGGGAGCCATTGACCCAGCTTTCTCCCAAGAACCCTGTGGCAGACCCGGTGGGGACTGAGCCTAGGGCTGCAGCAGCTCTGGTTCCCGGGCTGGTCCCAGGGACCTTATTTGTCCTAAAGCACTCTCCTTACCATCTGGTTTTTCAATGTCCGCTATAATTTTTGGTATCCTATCTTCATATATGCTGGGGTACTGTTGGTTGTTTACTCTGTTCCTCAGTAGATTGACTAGGTGTTTCACCTGTGTGCAAGGGGAAGTGGGCTGCACACCCACCTATCTCGCCACCATCTTCCCAATCTTTCACTGGGTGCTCAGCATGACACAGAGTACATCGGAAACCACAGTACCCTCTGCACAGGCCCCAACCTTCTTTTTCTTAAATAAGTCCCTTTAACATTTTATATAATAAGGCTTGGTGATGATGAACTCCTTTAACTGGACCTTTTCTGGGAAGCACTTTGTCTGCCCTTCCATTCTAAATGAAAGCTTTGCTGGATAGAGTAATCTTGGATGTAGGCCCTTGCCTTTGATGACTTTACTTCCTTCCAGCACCTTCTTGCCTTTAAGGCTTCTTTTGAGAAATCTGTTGATAGTCTTATGGGAACTCCTTTGTAACTCTCTCCTTTTCTCTTGCTGTTTTTAAGATTCTTTCCTTATCTTTAGTCTTGGGTAATGTAATTATGATGTGCCTTGGTGTGCACTTCCTTGGGTCCAAGTTCTTTGGGACTCTCTGAGTTTCTTGGATTTCCTGGAAATCTATTTCTTTTGCCAGATTGGGGAAGTTCTCCTTCATTATTTGTTCAAATAAGTTTTCAATTTCTTGCTCTTCCTATACTCCCTCTGGCACCCCTCTGATTTGGATGTTGAAATGTTTAAATATGTCCTGGAAGTTCCTAAGCCTCTCCTCATTTTTATTTTTTAAGTTCTTGTTTCTTCATTGTGTTCCATTTGAATTTTATTTCTTATCTTCTGTTCCAAATCGTTAATTTGAGTCCTGGTTTCCTTCCCTTCACTGTTGTTGAATATTTTCCTTTATTTCACTTGCATAGCCTTCACTTCTTCCTCTATTTTGTGACCGTACTCAACCATTTCTGTGAGCATCCTGATTATCAGAGTTTTGAACCATGCATCTGATAGGTTGGCTATCTCTTCATCACTTAGTTGTTTCTCTGGCGTTTTGATCTATTCTTTCACTTGGGCCATATTTCTTTGTCTTGACACTCCTGTTGCATTGTAAGGGGAGGATGGTTAGGTATTTGACAGGGCAGGGCAACCCATGTTGCTGTACTGTGGCACTGTATGTGGGGGAGTAGTCAAAAAGGTAACAATGCTGCTCGTTCAGCTCTCTGCCAGCTTTCAGTTGCTTCCCCCAATACCCGCAAGTAAATCAGGCCCTTCTGGAGCTGATTCCTGGGTGGGTGGGTTTTTGTACACTCTAGAACCCAGTTCAACTCTCTCCAATTAACTCTCCTATGA
Organism: Tonatia bakeri; assembly: GCA_004024845.1. NCBI lineage: Eukaryota > Metazoa > Chordata > Mammalia > Chiroptera > Phyllostomidae > Tonatia > Tonatia bakeri. The sequence goes on from PVIA01005633.1 coordinate 10,132, forward strand.
TGTCTCTCCAATTAACTCTCCTGTGAGGCTGGGAATTTCTCCCACTGCCACAATAGGTTTTTACAGCCAGAGGTTTTGAGGCTTTCTTTTCCCATGTTGGAACCCTGAGTTGTGCAATTAGTCTCACTCCCTAGTTTTATCTCCCAGTTTATTCTAATGCAACTGTGGGACCAACCTCTCCTCCAGCCACTGCCTTGTGTCACACCCAATCTGTTCTTGTTTCCTGTCTCCACTCCTTCTACCAGTCTGGGTGAATGTTTCTTCCTTAACTCCTTGGTTGTCAAACTTCCATACAGTTCAATTTTCTAGCAGTTCTGGTTGTTTTTTGTTTTTAAATTTGTTATTATCCTCCTTTTGGTTGTGTGGGGAGGCAAAGTATACCTACTATGCCTCCATCTTGACCAGAAGTCCCTAAATCAGTCAACTGTTTTGGAAGCCTTTATGAAACTGACTGACTGATAAACAATTCCATTGAGTAGTAGAGTCAGGGACTCCCATCCCACATCTAGTTGCTCCACAACTAGATACCTCAGGGTAATAGTTTAGTTAAAGTAGTAACTTAAACAGTTTAGTAACAGTTTAAGTAGCCAAATTGTCTTCTGAAAATAATGACCTCAATACATTTCATTTCACTGTGCTTATGTTTCTGACCCAGAGTCTGAGGATAACCAGATCTTCAGAGTTGGAACCAAAATGTGACTTGTATTGGATAGACTTGCGTTTAGATAGACAAATTTCTCCCCTGCCAATTCTTCCTCTCTTCCTCCATGAGGATCAGACCTTAAACTCCAGCATGAAATAAACAAAAGAGGGAAAATTCCTTTGTAAGCCCACAAGAACATAGTAAAAACAGAACCATATGCTGCAGAACCCAATCTGGAAATTCCAGCTTAACATAAATATAAACTACCATTCTCAATGTGCCAAACTTTTATGAAGAAGATGAGCAACTGCCAACCCAAATAAGAGGAAGGCCAAATGAATTAATGTGCCAAGCACATTTTAGAACTCACCTCCCCCACATCAAATCATAAATCCAATGTAAGTAAGGCCTGTGGATAAGGGCCTAGGAGATTATCTTTCATGAAGTTCCTTTTACTCACCAAGAGTCCAGGGTTTAACGTGTGCATGTCAGAGACTGAACTGACCAAAAACTCAAAGGGAGACTAACAGCATTACCTGAGAATCAGCCCCTAAAATCAGCCTCTTACAATGGCATTTCTCTTTCTGAGGAATGGAAACATAGCAATATTTGGAAAAGCATTGACATTTATACAATAGTATCTTATGCATTTATTTAAATGGTGGGTCATTTCATTGCCAACTTGTGACATATATACACTGATTCAGATGACAAAATGCCCGACCAAAGCAGCATTACAAAACTGTTTCACAGAAGTGTTAGTTTTATGCTCTCTGGTTCACTATCTCAGTAACTTATAAGCATGAGGCTGCACAGGCCAGACAATAGGGAGTCATCATTGACATTTCTCATTCATGTACTCATTCTCCATGTATAATTTATTATGGAAGCTCCCTCATCCTATACCTTTCTCAGTCTGTTCCACATTTCTCCATGTCCTCTACCTGCTCAGATTCTGGCCTGATGAGCTAAGTCATCTGCACAGCATTATCCTTGCTTCTCATCTTGTCATGCCCCTCTCACCTAATAAGTAGCATTAGTTCTTGCTGCAACAGACAAGCACAAAATAAAGGTTTAGTAAAATGTGAACACCCAAGGGTGGTATGGTGTTTCTCAAATCACCAGAGATCCGTCCTTCTTCATCCTGTATTCTGGCCATGTGGCTTCTGCTCCTGGGTCACCAGGTTCAAAATGGCCACTGCAGTTTCAGCTATTACATCTGCATCACACCTGGCAGGAAGTATGGAGAGCAGAGGAAGATCACACTTTCTGTGTAAAGGACTTTCCCAGAATTGTACACGCAAACTTTCATGTTGGATTGTCCAAAATTAAGTGCCATAACCACACTTGGTGGCAAGGGAGACTGGGAAATTTAGCCTTAATTCAGTCTTTTGCCCAGTACAGTTCAGGGCTGTTATTACTAAATAAGAAGAATAGAGTAGAAATTAGGAAGAGAACAGAACACACTGGAAGCTTCCTATCAGGGATCTAGTTAAAGTGCCTTACTTTACGTTCCCCTAAAGCAGACCTTGAGGCTGTTTCTGCTCCTCCCTTTCACATTGTCTCAGCCAGAATAGGCTCTCTCTATGCCCTATGAGGGCATGCTCTTGGAGGCCTCATATATGTGGTAAAGAGGTTAGTTTGCATATTTAGTTTGATTGGAAACCACTATAGAGTTTTAAGCACAAGAGTGACATGATCAAATTTGTGGTTGTCAAAGCTCACCTTGGCAACTCTAGAACAGAATGCAGTGAGGCCAGAATGAAGCAGGGAGGCCACATAGGAGGCACTGTAATACTTAATGGATTGCTGACAGTGTCTAGACAAGGATGGTAGCAATAGAGAGGCTGAGATGTGGTTGAACTTGAATCATATTGTGGCTATAGGGCCAATAGTACTTGGATATGGGTGTGATAAAATAAGGTATGGTTAGAAAGGCTTCATGGTTTTGGATAGAGATGCCACTCACTAAGAAGGCACTTGCTGGGAGAAGAGCAAATCAGTGAAGGGGAAAATCAAAAGTTCTTTCTTAGATGAGTCAGCAGTGCCTAGCAAGCATCCAAATGAAGAGGTCAGGTAGGCAATTGATACATTGAGTCTGGTATGCAAAGGTAGGGTCAGGGTTAGATGTATAATATTTTTGGATTCATAAACACATGATGGAATTTACAAGCATGAAATTGGGTCAGATCACCTATGGAGAGTATAGATGAATGAAGAAGATGGGAGAGGAGGGAGAAGGAGGAGGAATTAAGGATAAAGCCTTCATGCAGTCCAACATGCACTCCATGTATGAACCCTGGGACCAAGGATATGGATCTCTGAAAAACTCAATTCCTTAATCTGTAAAAGGGGAGCATGTGTGGGAACCTGCATGAGATACTGCATAGTACTTTATAAATGGAAGACAGTTCTTATGTCTGCATCAAAAGTCAAACAATTTGAAACAACTGATTACCTTTATCTAGTCAATCAAAATGTTTTATAACCAGCTGTTATAAACATAATTTATGCTTTGGTTGCATTTAATGTAACACTGTTTTGTCCTTGTTTTGTTTTATGTATTGGTTTATGTGTTTAGGTATCATCCATGAAACACCAGAAAAATGAAAAAAAAAATATTAGAAGTGTTCATAAAACTTTTCCTTATAGTTCTCTTGTTTTATGTTAAAATTGACTTCCCTAAACATCTCAGGGGACAGGATTTGGAAGATAACCATCTAAAAGAAAAGGAGAAAATGTCTTTTTTTATATTAAAGGTTAGCCACCAAATTAAAAAAAATTCTCTGCATATCATAATTAAAAAATGAAAAGGAAAATGGTCAACATTTGTTGAGCACTACCATATACAAAGCACTGTGATGATTATTGTATACATTATATCATTTGATTTTTTCCCCAACTTTCATATGAGGTGGGTAGTAAATATATCTTATAATGGGAGAAACAGACCCAGAGAGCTTGAGTAACTTGTCAAACTAGACAGTGGCTGAGCCAAACCCAGATTTGGTTTGCCCCGAAGCCCATGCACTTATCCTTTCATTCTACATTCATAGATGCAATCTACATTTGTTTTGTACTGGGTTATTTAATTGCTAATATAGCAAAATTACCACAAATTTAGGGACTTAAAACAGTACTAATTTATCTTATAGTTCTGTACTTCAAAAGCCAAATATGGATATTATGGGCTTCAATTAAGGTGTCAGCTGGGTTGTATTCCTTCTAGAGGCTTTGGGGATGGATCCATTTCTTGCCTTTTCCTTCCTTTAAAATTCTTAGTTTCTGATTCAGTAGGTCTTGGGTGAGACCTGGGAATTTGTTCTTCTGTCAGTGCAGCAGATGATGCTGATTTGTGGACTCACTAAAAACCACTGATGAACAATATATCCCTTCTGTTAATAGAGTGCGCATTACGTTTTCCAGCTGACCCTGGATTTATTCATGGCTTTAACTGAAACAGCACACCACTTGGGTCCACCAGTTTGGTTTGATATGTTGAATGTGGGAAATTGTATCAATACCCACTTCTAAACTGGACCTTCCCATGAAACTGGATCACTGCTCCTTGTCTTGTGGCCTCTTCTAGCAATTAAATTGCTCTAGCATCTGCTTGCATTGTCACATCTTCCCTTCTGATGTTAACCTTCTTGCCTCCTTCTTATAAGGAGACTTGTAGTTACATTGGGCCCACTGGGATAACCCAGGATTATATTCCCATCTCAAGATCTCTCATGTAATCGCACCTGCAAAGTCCACAGTTTCCGAGGATTTGATGTGGACATCTTTGGGGACTGTTATTCTATATACCATACCTACTAAACTGCTCTGTTGTGTTACCATATTCCCATTTGAAGAAAAAATTGGGATAAAGCATTTCAAGGTCTTCTCTCAGTGGCAAGTTCCCTTTCTTGACCTTTTGCCCATCTATATCTGTTAGTGTTTTGACATAGGAAACATGGGCCATGAGTAGAATCAGGTCCCGTGCCTCCTTATGAACTGATCCCTTCAGTTACCTTCTTCAGGTTGGGTACTAGGATATTGCAGAAATGTGGGGCTAATGGGTGCCTACTATCTGATAGTCTGGAGACTGGATTGTTCCCACTTTTTAACAGCTCTCCTCATTCCCACACCTTCCTCCTAAGGCAAGGGGAGAAGAAAGGAGAGACTCCTGACTGAGGGAAAGGAGACTGCCTTGGCATTCAAGGCCCTTTGTGGTCTGATTCTGACTTTTCAACCACTGTCCTCCATCCCCAATTATGTGGCATAACTCCAACAATAGCAAGCTCTCTCCAGCCCTGAACACACCCTTCCCTTTCACATATCACTGCCTTTGCACACACACACACACACACACACACACATCTCCACCTTCAATTGCTCTGGCCTCTTTTGCTGGGTGAGAACTTCCTTATCTTTGAAGATGGCCCATGTATCATGCCCTTCAGGAAAACTAAGTTGATTCCTCTTGTCAGGATTAGTGGGACTGTCCTCTGGGTTTCCAATCACTTTATTCATACCAACTTTTTAAAGTATATTTTATTGATTATGCTATTACAGTTTTCCCAATTTCCTCCCCTTTCCCCCCTCCACCCTGCACCCCCAACCCTCCAGCATTCACCTCCTTAGTTCATGCCCATGGGTTGCACATATAAGTTCTTTGAGTTCTCTGTTTCCTATACCATTTTGACCTCTCCACATCTATTTTATGCCTACCAATTAAGCTTCTTATTCCCGGTACCTTTCCCCCTCATTCCTCCCCTCCCCGTCCCCACTGAAAACCCTCCATGTAATGTCCATTTCTCTGATTCTATTTCTGTTCTAGTTGTTTGCTTAGTTTTTGTTTTCATTGTTTTTCTTTTTTTTTAGGTTCATTTGTTGATAGTTGTGAGTTTGTTTTCATTTTACTGTTCATAGTTTTTGATCTTCTTCAATTTCTTAGATAAGTTCCTTTAACATTTCATATAATAAAAGTTTGGTGGTGAGGAACTCCTTTAATTTTACCTTATCTGGGCAGCACCTTATTTACCCTTCCATTCTAAATGATATCTTTGCTGGATAGAGTAATCTTGGATGTAGGTACTTGCCTTTCACAACTTCAAATACTTCTTTCCAGCCCCTTCTTGCCTGCAAGTTTTCTTTTGAGAAATCAGCTAATAGTCTTATGAGCACTCCTTTGTAGGTAATGCTCTCTTTTCCTCTTGATGCTTTTAACATTCTCTCTTCATCTTTAATCTTGGGTAACTTAATGATGACATGTGTGCTGTATTCCTACATGGGTCCAAATTCTTTGGGACTCTCTGAGCTTCCTGGAAGTCTATTTCCTTCACCAGACTGAGGAAGTTCTCCTTCATTATTCATTCAAATAAGTTTTCAATCAAATAAGATTTCAATTTCTTGCTCTTGTGCTTCTCCTTCTGGCATTCCTATAATTCTGATATTGGGACATTTAAAGTTGTTGCAGAGGTTCCTAAGTCTCTCCTCTTTTTTTTTTTTTTTTTTAATTCTTGTTTCTTCATTCTGTTCTGGTTGGATGATTATTTCCTCCTTTTGTTTCAGATCGCTGATTTGGGTCCTGGTTTCCTTCCTGTCACTATTGGTTCCCTGCTTAAGTGAAATATTTTGCCTGATTTCTATTTGGGTATCTTTCACTTGTTCTTTCATTTTGCAACCAAGCTCAATCAGTTCTGTGAGCAATTTGATTACCAGGGCTTTGAACTCTCCATCAGATAGGTTGGTTATCTCCTCTTTGCTTAGCTTACTTTTTGGAGTTTTGCTCTGTTCTTTCATTTGGGCCATATTTCTTTGTCTCAGTGCGCAAGACTGGTTGGTCTGGTTGGTCTGGTTGACTGTTTTTTAATTCCTTGGTTGTTGGAGTTCCATGCAGTTTGATTTTCTGGCACTTCTGGTTGTTTATTAATTTTAGATTAGTTGTTATCCTCCTTTTGGTCATGCAAGGAAGTGAAGGGTTTCTACCTATGCCTCCATCTTGGGAAGAACTTATTTGTCTCATACCAACTGTTATACATGGATCCTTCTGCTACAAATGCCTTAGCTAAACTCAAATTAGGGTGATATAGAAAACTTACTGATGTTCAGGAGTGAACCTGCTTCAAGCATGCCTGGATCCAGGGTCTCATATAATACTGTCCCATACAATATTGAGAGTTTCCTCTTTCTTTTTTTCTGCATCTCCACATCTCTTAGCTCTCTCTTTTTCCTCATGACTTCCATGCAGCTTGAGACCATGACTGTCATCTACATATAATCCCAGTTTAACAAGCCCATGGGAAGACAAGACCTCTCTCTTAACACACAAAAGTCACTCCTAGGGAAGCATTATTGGCCCTGTTGCTCTTTTGCCCATCAGTGAACCCATCACTCTGGAAAGAGAGGAAAAAGTCCTCTGTCATTGGCCACCATGGGTCATTGGCCCAAATTTGTACTGAGAAAGCAGGGCACTTCAGGTCAGATTCAATGAGACCTACAGTGTACAGAGGGGATCCCCAAAGAAACATTCTGAACAGACCAAAATCACAGTTGCCACAGATCTTGACAGCTTGGGGTGGCACTTACCACTTCGTATCATCCTTTATCTGTTTATACAATTAACTTTGACTTACAATCATTTCAACTCTACTACATGACTACATACTCTTTACTCATTGAACAGATATTGACCAAATACCTATTGAGTGCCAGACACTGTGCTAGGCACTTAATTCAATGCTGACTCACTCCTTACAACAAGCCTGAAGGCTGGGATATTTTGGCAACTCACACCAAAGAAGTAAGGCTCAGAGGTATCACATGACCAGCAGAGGCCACGTATCTGGGTAAAAATAACAGCAGAATTTGGACCACAGACTAGAGTCTTTCCACTGCCCTGTGTGAGCTTAGCGAGGGCAGAGGGTGAGTCTTGTTTACCTCTCTATCTCCTCTGGTGTCTAGCCCATTGCAGAGTACCCAGCAGGTGCTATATAGATGTTTGTTGAAGGTGTGCATAAAGGAGTATCTCTCCTCAGAAGACCTGAGGCTTCTCTGCCTAAGATATTTAGAAAGAAGATATAGCCAAATTATTAGGTTCTCAAGACTTGCTTACAGAGGACATGAAAGGTGATGGGAAGAAAGAAAGAACTGGAGCAATGTCTGTGTCTCAGTTTTGCTGAGACTCTCTTGCTTATTCCAGTAAGAGAGTGTTATAGATAAAATTATGTCTCCCTCCTCCCCAGCACCTCAGAATGAGACCATATTTGAAAATAGTCTCTATAGATATAATCTAATCAAAATGAGTTCATTAATGTGGGTCTTAATCCAATATTACTGTTATCCTTTTAAAAAGGGGAAATTTGGACACAAGCATACATAAGGGAAAATGATGTGGACACAGGGAGAAGATGGCCTTCTGCCAGCCAAGGAGAGAGGCCTGGAGTAGGTTCTGCCTCACAACTGACACTCAGACAACTTGATCTCAAACTTCCAGCCTCCAGAACTGTGAGACAATACATTTGTCTTTTATAAGCCACCCAGTCTATGCTCTTTTGCCATGTCAATCTTAGGAAACTATGCCTATAGACTTATTATTTGTGTGCCAGTACTTTCCATTAAAGTAAAAAGAGCCCCCAGTGAAACAATGAAACACTAATGAACACTTAGCAAATAAATCTACCAAATTTTATTTATAGTCATCACAATGTTACCTATGACAATTAGAATAAAGGGGCTTCATTTAATGACAGTGAAAAACAAAAAAGGACTCCAAAACTTTCTGGTCTTTTACCTTCTATATAAAGAGTTCACTCAGGGAATCTACCATGTGAAATTCAATTTTACCTAGAAACAGCCTCACCTGAATTGGAACAGAAGACGAGAGATAGACCATCTGGAGCCCATTCACATGCTGCTCCCTATTCAAATAGCTCTGTAAGAAAGCCTGGGGCTGCCAAGGCAGAGCGACCCCAGAAGTCCTTCTCATGACAGTGTGGCAGGTACTGAGGAGAGGCTTGGAAGACAGACAGCCTGGGCTAGAATCCCAAACCCCTGTTTCAAGCCAGGAAAATTGTTCAACATCTCTGAGCCTCATTCTCCTTACTTCTAAGGTGGTGATAACAATAGTTGCCTCATGAAGCTATTGAGTGACGTGACAGTTGCCTATGGATGTGCCCACAGAAGAATAGGCTCACTTCATTGCCCAGCCCCTTCTCAAAACACCAAGTGTCTTTCTTCATTAGGTTCCAGGGCTTTCTGTGTGGTAGGAACTTGCTGGACTGGTACTGAGTCCAGGCCAGAACAGCAGAAGGGTCAACGTCCCTGGGTGCAACTTTCTTCAAATAAGTTTGAAAGCAATGAATAGGAGCTCTGCCTCCTTGTCTTTCAGGGCAGATTTTATGGAGGCATTCTCTATGCTTCTCAGAGGCCCCACTGCAATTTGGCCCTGGGGCCTAGAACAGAAAACTTGAGAAGTCCCTTATGATGTCCTGGTCTCTTTCTTCATGTCACTCTCTCCGCTCCACACCCTCACTCTTGCTTCCTGGGATCTCCTCTCAAACAAAACTCTTACATCCAAATCCTTGCCTCAGGCTCTGCTTATATAGGAACCCAAAGAAGATTAAAAATCACAAGCAAGTTTAACAAATTCCAAGCAGGCAATCAACAAATGCTGTTACCATTATTTTTCTGGGGCCTAGCACTCACAATCACTGGAAACCTTGTTTCTAAGGTGTGCTGTCTCATGGACCTAGCTGGTTCCCAAGGGGATCAATATATTTTGAGTGGCAGGCCTATAATGGCCTGACTCTACCTGTAGATTACTGATAGCTGGTTAAGCAAAATTTGTTCAAAGTGGAAATTCCTGGAAGGGCTTGGTATTACGTCAGGTCAGATGATAAATGATAGCATTTAACCTCCTAAATGTGTAGAGCTGCAGGTGTCTAAAATTATAAACTTACCTGTTGGTTTTTATGTACTTGGGGTGGGGGTGGAGGAGTTTGTACAATAGCCAAACATAATGATATATTTCCAGTGCACAGAAGAATTTTTATTAGACCTTTCCAATATTCATTTAGCTTTTTATACAAATAGCTATAGACAAGTGACCTTGTAATAGAAATGATTCTAGATTTTGCAATGTGACAAGTCTTTTGACATTAACTAAAGACTGTGAAGTACCACCCATAGACAAAACACCAAAATTAGATGTTTTAGGTCCAGTTCCCTAGAGGCTGACCCTGAGTAGGACTATTCTCTTGGGATGACTTGTAAGGGGTGAGTGGAGAACTGGGAACATCCTGAGAGAGTGAGTGAACTCATAGTCAAGGAGCAGCAGAATCCTCAGTGACGAATCTAGAATCTTCCTTTCCTCTTAGGAAAACTTCCTGGGAATTCTACTCTTTCTTTATTGAAAAGAAACCTTTTGAGCACCTAGTATGTGTCAGGTATTGTGCCCAGTACTGGGAATGTAAAAGAATAAGGCAGATACAGTTCTGGTGTTTACAAAACTTGAAGAATTGTAGGGAGGAGAGACTTTGAACAGGTGGAGCTAATCCCATGAAAGAGGAAGCTCAGGGTGAAGGGAGCTCTCTCCACGGGGAGGCAAAGCCATGAGAAGACTCAGGAGGAAACTGAAGTCTAAAGGATGAAGAGTTAGCCAGGCAAAGCATTGGGGGAGACGTGCTGCAGGTGGAGGGATCAGCATGTATACAGTGAGTGGACAGCATGGGTGAGGAAGGGTAAATTTGCAGACCTCTTAGTCCAGGGCTGTGCCTCTCCTCTATCTACCTTTGACATTTTGTAGATAATCAAGACCAAGATTGGAACCTGGTATCTCTCATCAAGACTGCACATCTGTACTACTTGGTAGCACAGATTTTTCATAATTTTGAAATTATAATTTCAAATATGAGATAATAATATTTGAAAATCAAGGGATTTCAAATATAACCTGGGTATCTGGCTTTTCAAAAAAAAAATCCAGGCACATTGCTATAATTCCTACAGAGTGACAACTGGATTGGAGCCACTGGCACCTGCCCTCTTAGATGGGACACATGCTCCTCATTTTGTCCCAATTCCCACCAATCCCAGCTGCCTCATACCAGGTCTGACTCACTCACTCATATTATTTGTCTGGCTAGTGCAGGCATTTGACTTGGTAACTTCATGACTAAGCAAAACTCATGCCACAAAAAAGGAAGTAGTTTCAAGATTCTGAGAGAAGAGTAGTTTATGTTGTTCCCAATCTCCAAAATCAAATGTGCACCATGACAGAGACTATGCTTGCCTACAAAGTTCAGTCACCATCACCCAATCTGCTGAATCCCCTGTTACACTTCTGAAACCTGCCACAAAGAGGATGCTGACTGAAAAGAGGACTCTTCTGGGACCCTTGCAGAACTCCTGCCATGTTTGGGGCAGCAAAGGAAGCTTTCAGAGAGTGACTTAGCTAGAGCTATGCCCCCAAAGGATGCTTTCTTTTCTTGTCTAATCAGGGCTTTTTCTCTCCAGAAAATCAATTCAGTGGTTGAAGGCTATTCTTATCAAAAGTATGTAACAAAGGATATAAGATCCAAATGATACAGGTAAGTGTTTCAGGAAAGCAACAGTTTGAATGTCAGAGAAATTAGGTGTTTTAGGTCCAGTTCCCCAGAGGCTGACCCTGAGCAGGACTATTCTCTTGGGATGACTTGTAAAGGGTGAATGGAGAATTGGGAACATCCTGAAAGAGTGAATGAACCCAGGCAAAGTCCTAGGGTTGCAGCTGTAGCCTCTAAATTAGCCTCAGAGCTTCCCCAACCATTGTAAACATACTGGTCATTGATTAAGGGCTGTACCAAGGGAAAGTAAATTCTGAGGCTGGCCACTGAGGCTGGACTGAGATTATGGCTTCCATTGTCAGCTCACACTGGTGGTTTGAATTTTGCCTCTAACTCTCACTGGGTGTGACCCTTGGGCAAAGCACATGAGCCTGAGCCTCAGTTTCCTAACCTGTAAAATGGGTGAAATATTTATGAAACTTACACTTAAGGCACTCAGCATAGTGGGTGCTCAACAGACATCTTTCTCAATATAATAATAATAATAATAATAATAATGTAGATACTGGCATTCAGCCTTTGTCTACTTTACAATGTTCTGTGGCTAGTCCTGGGAAAAATTCTTCTGGGAACATTTTCATTTCTCTCCTGTTCACTTTCTCTGTACACCTCCTTCTCTCTCTTATTCTTTCCAATCACTTGTGTTTAGAATGTGTTCACGAATCCTCTGTGAGTCTCTCTACAAACACAGATTCTCATGCTCCACCCAGGGTACCTATAACAGCCTGTCACATGTGGTCCTGGGGTGGACAGAGCAGGGTCTGTGACTGCTGGCAGTTGTTTAACAAGAGCTCTGCCATGGGGCTGGTTGGTAGCATTTTCCAATTTCCATGGTATAAAAACTCTGATATGGCCAATATCAAGCTGTGGATGTGACACCACTGAATGCAGAGTCAGAAGGCGATGCCACTCAGTATCATGTGGTATTGTAGATACAACAGGTGAGCACATAAAAAAAGAATAAGAAGTAAACTAGTTAGGAAATGATAAGTGTTAAGTATTTTATTACCTTTGCTTTTAATATAACTGATTTCATTGTGAGATTACATTGTTTAATATTTAATGCTTGTGCTTTTCATATTGGCTCTCAAAATTGTTGAAAATTTAACAATCTGCTCTTGTAAGTGGGTATATAGGTCAAGACCAGCACAGAGCTATGGGAACCAGAGTTGAACTCTGCCTATAAGAATTGAATGAATACTTTGGTTCTCCTCCCCCTACTAAAGTGTGCATACTTGAAAAATTTTACCAAAATTCTTGCAGATAGTAAAGCCATCTCAAAATCCATCAAGAATTTTAGAGGGACCCTGCTCCCTGATTCCCTCCTTTGCTGTCAGAGCATCTTGAGGGCTGTTGAGGAGGAAAGAAAGAATCAGCATAGTTTAGGTAAAGGTATTTTGAGATTATTTCCTCTTTCTTAGTTCTCAGCTCTGCTACTCTTAAAATTGTTTCAGAGTTATTGGGGCCCACCCAGCTGGTACTACCTCATCAGACACTGGTAAGAGAGCAAGTCAAGAGAGGAAACAGGTTGTTTCATCTCCCTTCTCTGCATCCAGCTGGAAGGTGAGCTGTTCTCACTCACTGAAGGGCTTAGTCTCAGTTACCTGCACTTGGTTTGAAGCAAAAGAGAAAAAGGCACTGCCTTTTACAGACTCAAGGTCTTAGGCAGGGACACAAGTACAAAGAAAGGCAAACAGGTACCATTCTTCAGAACTAACAGCACATGAAAAGTGGGGCAGATGGATGCAGCCACTACCCTCATTATACAGAAGAGGAAAGGAGGCACAGCAGATAAAGCAGACTAAGGTCACGCACACAGCAGGACAGCCAGGGTTCAAAGGCATATCTGTTCAAGTCAGGATCAGGTTCTTAATTTTTCTGCTGTTGTCTTTACATTTACTCCTCACCAGCCACTGTTCCCATTTACAGGTGAGAAGATTAGGGTAAATAACTTCACTGCTCAAAGCCTCAGGAAAGGGCAGCCATGACTTAGTTGGCCTCTCACCTCACTATAATGACTCCCCAGCATAAAGATTGCAGGGTTTGCAGTCTTTATAAGACTGTATGTCACTGAGGGTGGAAGAAAGAGAAAGAGGAGAGTTCTGGGCAAAACTGGGAGTTAAGAATAATTGCTTAAGAAAGCAGCAAGGCCTTGAGCAGCAGCATAAACCCTTGGCAGTCAGGATCTTGCTCAGTAAGCAGAAAATCACAAGAGGAAGAGAGTACAGCAGTGCCAACTCCCTGCACTGTAGCTCAGTGCCCTGGATTTCCAGAGATGAGCTCATGAAAGTTGTGTCCCTTTGTTCTCATGGTAACCAGGCCCACCACCTTCCCACCCCCCACCTCTAGTTTCTCTAGGAATTGGAAGGCAGTGACAACTGCTGTAGTTATCATTGTCATATCCATTGTTCAGACTGGTACCCAATGGTAACCATGGCACCTGGCCCTGGGAGCAGTCATTGAAGAAGATGTTCATCCCACCCAGCGAGCAGGGTTGACAAATGGCCATACTGCACCAGGGCATACTCCCCAACCCCAGGACACAACTCCACGCTGTGAAAGTCTCCTCCACTACCACTGTAGGCTTCTTCAGCTGAAATTCCAGTTCTATAATGTGGACAAAATTTGGGCAACTTAACTTAACCACTCTGAGCAATGAACTCCTCATCTGTTCACTGCAATCATTGGGTCATCATCATCATTATACCATCATCAAAGAATGGCTGGTGTGAAACCCCAATGAATAAATCACACAGATCTGGCCTTGGACGTCTGTAACTGAGACACCCTGCCAGCCTCTCTGGATCCATTTCCTCACCAGTAGGATGTGAGTCCACAGTACTTTCATGGTGTTGTGGGTTAGTTTAGGTTTCCCTGAGAGCAAAACAAGAACTAGAACACACAAATTCATACTCTGAATGATGGACAAGTGATCTGGTGGGAGATGAGGTTTAATCTTACCTAACCTGTGGAGAGCTTTTGGCTTGAATTCCTTTTAAGTTGTGGCAATAATAATTGTAGCTTGCTCAGTGAGCACCTAATATGCACCAGGCACTGTGTTTTGTGCTTTACAGAGATGGAAAATTATGGGGGCTGGGCCAAATCTGGCCACATCCTATTTGGGTAAAGTCTTACTGAAATCCAGCCACATCCATTTGTTTACATATTGTCACCACTGCCTTCACGGTGCAAAGGCAAAGTTGAACTGCAACAGTGACTTATGGAGTGCAAAGGCTAAAATATTTACCATCTGGCTCTTTATAGATACTTCTTGCCAACCTTTTGTTTGCACAGCATCTTATTTAATTTTTGTCAGATTGCCTTGTAAAATAAGTAATCTGTCCCCTTTTACAGGTGTATAAACAAAGGCTTAGAGCTGTGATTTTTAACCAGTATGCCACAGCACACTGGTGTGCTGCAAGAATTCTAAAAACATGGCAACACCTGACTATTTAGTCAGGGGCATTGACCTCTTCTTCCTCAGATTCTCAAATTTAAAAAATGATGATATTCAACACAAAAATAGCCTTTCAGTGTGAATGAATCAAAATTGTACCTATTTTTGGGCGTGCCCATATACTGCAGCATCACCATACTTTGTTGTTTTTGAGAAATGCAGAATCTTAGGCTTCATCTCAAACCAGCTGAGTCAGAATCTGCATTTGAGCAGGGTCCAAGGTGCTGTCCATGAATATTACAACTTACTGGCCTTCCCTTCATAATACACAGCGCCTTTCCTGTCCAAAACTTGGAGCTTGGAGCTAGTTCCTCTATCTGGTTCACCACTATGCTGTTCTCATTTCATAATCCAGGTCATTTTTTACCTCCATCTAGGTATACACCCCAGCTATAGGTCCAAACTCCTAGGCAGCAAATCCCCCACTGCAACCCCTGGATCCTGCCCACAAAGCTGTCTGCAGTACTTCTGCTCAGCCAGGTTCCTTTCTCTGAATTCTCCTCCCTCCTTCCCTCTCAATACTCCTGCTGCCCCAGGCACTCCCATGAACAAATCTTCCCATTCACAGTGCCCAGTGCTCTAGCCACTCACCAGCTCTGGTAATTGAACACTTGAAATGTGCTCATCCTAATTGAGATGGACTCGGAGTGCAAAATATATATGTACACTCTTTTGAAGACTTCGTAGAAAAAAGATAATGTAAAATAACTCATCAATAATTTTTTTAGTATTGACAACATGTTGAAATGATATACCAGATATATTTGATAAGAAAAATATTTTAAAAATTAATTTTACCTCTTTCCTATTTTTAATGTGGCTACCAGAAAAATTTTAATGATATATGTGGCTTGCATTATAATTTTATTGGATAGCACTGGTCTGGTGGGACACTGTGAAGGTCAAGGGTATAGATACCAGATTCCAACTGCCTGTATTCTCCTAAAGAAAAATTAATCTGACACAGATTAAAATGGTAAGAAAGCCTATATAGGCACTATTGCAATAGGGGAGAGCAGAACACACAAGTGGAACTTACATCCAATAAGCATATGAGAAGGCCAGTGAATGCAAAAGTACTAAGGGAAGATGTCTAGGGCAAGGGGATTTTTGCTAAACTCACCTAACAGGACTCTTGCTAGAAGCAGGCCAATGACTTAAACATCAAAGATGAAACTTGTTCAGACATTAAGAGTAATCATATATATAGTATTCTTTCTAAATGAACTCAGTAGGACTCTTTGCTAAGATTGGGCTGGACAGGCCCAATTTGGTCAAGGAGAGAGTCTTCATCAGTTCAAATCCCAGATCTGCTACTGTCCAGCTGGGATTCCATGTTAAAACTGGATAACCTCTCTGTGTCTCATTTAGAAAATAATGATCACAAACATATGCACCTCTAGGGTTACTGTGTGGGTAAAAGGAAGTGTGCTAAGCTCTTACCACTTTGGCTGGCACATAATAAGCACTCAATATATTTGAGCTTTTGTTATTGTTTTCCCTTCACCACCTAACATGCAGTGAAACACAGATATTTGGGAAAGCTGATTCTGAGACATTCAGGAATTCTGGATTCTGAGCATGGGAAATGATGACACAGATTCCTGGCTTTGTCCTCAGTCACAAGTTAACAGTTATTTCTATAATTCTCTGAAATAATTTTTCCAACAACATGGCCATTCCAACAAGGAATAAAATTCCCACCATGTACTGAGTTCCACAGAGCTAGGATGCTGGTCATCTCTGCCATGCCCCAACCCCAAGCCCCACTCACCCTCAACAGTCCCAGGCACTCTGTCAAAATCTGTGATTCATCAAAATGGCAACTGGATGTGGGTCACAGACTTTCGGATTTTTCAGAGTTATTTGTAAATGCCAAGGTTAGAGTAAACTTAAATGGTGTTCTCTCTCTCTCTCCCCTCTATCTCCCACCTTCCCAACTTGAAATCCTGGTAACCCAAGACTGGGAAGATTTTAATGCAACATTTGTCATGTGCAGACATGGCAAGCCCAGGACCATTGGTCAAAGTCAGGCTATTAAACATTAGTCATTGTTGAGATAGGCAGCTTAATCTCCAGTGAGATTTAGAATTTCCAGAGAGGAGAGAAGTCCATTTGTTTTCTTTGCCAGCAATCTAGCTCATCCTATTAGAAAGTCTTAAAAACACATCAAAACAAAGACAGCTGAATAGGACACCCAGACTCACAGATAAAAGTTGGCTCCATTTATTGGACCCAGATGTAAATTTTGTTATAAGTCCTTACTCTCATCTTTGGGAAAAGGTTTTTCAAGACATCCTGTACCCAGCAGAGACCTTGCAAAGAAATATTCCTTTGGGTCTCTGTATACCCTCTTTAAAGCTCCCCTTGCTTGGGTAGCTAGAACCTTCATCCAAATGGTTCCCTGACTATAAAACACTTTAGAATCATTCAGAATATCTGCTTAAAATGCAGGTTCCAGCCCTGACTTTGAGTGGCTCAGTTAGTGTGGGCATCTTCCTGCAAAGCAAAAGGTCGCTGGTTCTATTTCTGGTCACAGCACATGCCTGGATTGTGGGTTTGGTCCCAGGCTGGTAACATACTAAAGGCAACCAATTGATATTTCTCTCCTTCTCTTTCTTCCTCTCTTCCCCTCTCTCTAAAAATAAATAAGTAAAATATTTTAAATAAATAAATAAATAAATAAATAAATAAATAAATAAATAAATGAAATGCCATTTCCAGGATCTTATCCCCAGATTTAGGAAGATAAATAGCACCCAGATAATCTGCTTTTTAATTAAAAATTAAGCCAGGTGAGGCAATAATTATAGGAGCCCTCATCCCCTGGTCCCTGCAAAGTTATAGATATCTAACTGCGCAGGGCTTGTCACCCAGTCTGGAAGGGACACCCAGGGGAGGCAGGTGTGAGGTCTGCAAAGGAAGTTCTTACCCTCCCTTCTCCTCCCCAGCAAATACCTGTCTTGGCCAGTGAGGAAGAAAGTCTGAGTTTGCCATCATTTCTTGTGTAAGAGGAAGAAATTTGTTTTGATCATACTTTACACAACTGCTGTATGTTATTTTGAATTGTTTTATCATTGTCATTGATTGTGGTAACTGAAATGAATCTGGTCCAATCCCTGAGTCACCCATCCCTCTTAATCATTCCCAGATCTACTGCTCCAGATTCCTTTTCTGCTACGGCAGCAGATCTACACCTTTGTGCCCAGGTGCCCTGAGGATCACCCGGAGGCTCCTTTTTTAATGTCAGTGCCCAGGCTCCACCAGAATCAAGAAATCTAGGGAAGAGTGGGGCCCAGCAGTGGTGTTTTTTTCCCACTCCCTGGGTGATTTTAACAGTTGTCAGTGTTAATAACACTCATATGTGGTTTTCTGCCTTAGTGGCACATTGTACTACCCAGTGAAGCTTTAGAAACCCTGATGATGCTCAAGTTCTCCTCCCACTCTACCCTACAGTCTAAATTAGTTGGTTTAGCATTCTTGTCAGATCCTGGGATGTTTTCAAAACTGCACTCAGTTGAGGATCACAGTGTAGGGCCTTCCTTTCCACAGGGAAGGCTAAGAACAAACTCCTCATGGAGTCATTGTTAACTCAAGTGACACCTTTGGGCTTCTTTGCAGGCCTAGGAATGAAGGTTTGGCCCCTAGACTCTGCAATGCCTGAGGACTCGGAGGTGTTCCACTCGGGTGAGGCTCCATACATTTTGTTAACAAGTTGAACTTTGCTCAGCCAAACCCTGAGGTTCAATCTTGAATGCAGTGCTACTCAAAGTGCAGTCCTTGGAGCAGCAGCAGCAGCAGCAGCAGCAGCAGCAGGGGGAAACAGAAATGGAAGTCTGTGGGTGTCACCCCAGACCTACCCAATAGGTGGGATCCTGCACTCTGTTTAGCAAGCATCTCGGGATGATTCTGATGCTTGCTCAAGTTTGGAAAGCATGGCTTTAGTATACACAGAAGTCTCCCCAAAGCTCTATTAAAATGCAAGATTCCTATACTCATTCCCAAAGAATCTGATTCTGTAAGTCTAGAATAGGAAACAGGAATCCCTATGAGTATCCAAAATCCCAGGACAAAAATGGTTTCAGGGACCCACTTTGATAAACCCGATAGAATCTGATCACCCACATAGGCCTGCATACATCTGATCACATTTCCCACAGGTCTGTGAGGACTCCTGTCCTCTGTCCCAGCCATATAGCCTCACCTCAGGCACAAGTATCTGGTGTCTTAAGTTCTCACCACTGCCTGGCTTTCC
The DNA here is from genome assembly GCA_004024845.1 of Tonatia bakeri. Classification (NCBI taxonomy): domain Eukaryota; kingdom Metazoa; phylum Chordata; class Mammalia; order Chiroptera; family Phyllostomidae; genus Tonatia; species Tonatia bakeri. Next base: position 29,079 of record PVIA01005633.1, read on the forward strand.
CTAGAAAAAGGACTGTACTAATCCGGTCAGTGAGCTGCATAACTGGTGGTGTGCTAGCACCACAGGGTCTATGTTTGTGTAAGGAGCTCTACCACAGGTTCCAGGAGGATGAAAAGCTCCACCGACTTCCTGAAATGCTGGTCTGGACACTCTTATTTGTAATAATGCTCCCAGCCACACACTTAGCAGATGGACACTCCCAAAGAGAATGATTTATTTGCTCTTGCCTCCCTACACAGTGCATTTTCAATCACAGAAGTCATGCTTGCCATGGATCTTCTCCCATCAGCAAGTGCTTCCCACAGGCTCTGCTCTTGTACTTCCCACATTTACCAAGGACAGTGCATGTAGTCAGCAGCTGGCACATCAGCCTCCTTTAGAGTTCAGTGTTTGAAGGTTAGCAGCCAATGAAGAAGCCTGGCTTCTTTGTTGCTGCCTCAAACTTTCAGGGTATCTTGACCCTTGCTCTCGATTGCTGTTATCTTTGAGGGCACTTGCCTTTGAGAAATGATAACTACTCAGCCAATCTTTCTGGAGCACTGTTATGAGCCTTCTGAGCCCATTGATCCCTCGACCCAGTAGATGGTATCTCCCCAGATATGAATTACCTTTGTTTCCAAATATGTGTTGCTCATTTGGCATCCTATCCATAAGGGTAGCCTTATTTCAGTACTGTTTTCCAGAAGTGGAGGGGAAGAGCCTACTACCTCACAGGGAGGACACAGCCAGGACGAGCTGCTGGCCACACCAAAGAGGGACACTGATGTGTCCTGAGCAATTACTACACGTCAGGCATGACACTAAGTGCTTTCTCATAACTGTGTGTAATCCTCACCATAGTTCTGGGTTCTGGGTGGAATCATGATCCTCACTTTGCACACAGGGACATCTGAAACACTGGGAGGTTAAACAGCTTGCCCAAGAGCTCCCAGCTTCTACATGATAGAGCTGGAATTCAAACCCAGGCTCTTGCATATTTAAGCCAGCTCTCTCACTAACTGGCAGTAGCTTCTATCCTTGATCTTTTCTCATTTGGGCTGGGGACTGGGAGGGACACTGGGATCACACAAAGGAAGAGTTCATTGGCCTCTAGTGATCCTTACCAAAGGATTTCACTTTCAGAAATATATTTATTGACAAAAATGCCACATATGACTAGTTTAAATTTGAATTTTAATCCTGAAATTTATTTTAGTTATATACATTATTCAATTTATGTGGGTAAAGGGACAAAAAATTATAGTTAATATTCCACAGCTTTGTCACTGTCTAGCTTAATTGAAATATACCTGTACATACTCTTGAACATGGTAGGAAATGACCAGGGTTCCTACTGGCTTTTGGTGGTTCCTGCTCCATAAATCTTATAAGATGGAAGTAATCTCCCAAAATTAGATTTCTGATTGTTAGGAGTTGTATTTGTCTCCTATGACAAAACTAAAATACTGTAGTTCAAAACATAGTTTATTCTCTTACATGAGAATTTATTCTTTACAACAGTATTCTCGATGTTAACACATTAGAAACAACCAGAGGAGATTTTGTTTTTCAAATTATGAAGCCTAGGCTACCAAGAGACAAATTACATTAGCACTTCTGGGGGATGATACCCAAGCACCAATATTTTTCAAAACTCCCCAGGTTATTCCAATGTCCACCCATGGTTGAGAAGCAGAATTCTAAAATAAAGCAAACCTTAACATAAGCACTCTAGTGATGATATAGTTGTTCCACAAAGTTACTCTAGGTTCTTTGCATCTTTCTGTACTTCCATCGTCAGCACCTGTCACTTACTCTCAAGGTTACCACATATTCAAAGATAGCTCCTGAAGCTCCAACCATCATCTCTGCATTCAAGATGGGAGACAAAGGAAGGAAGGGAAGGACCAAATGATGTAAATGCCTAGGTACTGTGGAATAAATTGTGTCCCCCCAAAATTTATATTTTCAAGCCTCAATCCCCAATTTAAGTTTATTTGAAGATAGGGCTTTTAGGAGATAACTAAGGTTAAATTATGTCATAAGAATGAGGTCTTAATCTGACTGTATTTGAGGCCTTATAAACAGAAGAAGAGTAATAGATATTTTTCTTTTTTCTCTCCATAAGACCAGTGAAGATACAGTGAAAAGGCAGCCATCTGCAACCCTGAAAGAGTTATCCCACAGAACCGAGTTGGTTGGTATCCTTATCTTGGACTTCCAGCTTCCAGAACTGTAAGAAAATAACTTTATGTTGTTTAAGTGGCCAGACTGTGGTATTTTTTATGGCTGACTAAGCAGACTAATCACTAACTGAGTCAGCACCCTTACATCACCCTTCCTAGAAGTTTCATTGTGCTTGTTTCTATCTCATTAGCTATAACATCATTATATGGCCAACCCTAACTGCAAAACAGACTGACAAAAGCAGTCTTTTTGTTGGGTTCACTGCCACCTCAAAGAAAATCAGGGTTCTATGACCAAGGAAGGAGCAAGAAATGGGTATTTGGTGGCTGGGAGTAGTCTTTGTGCCCCTTGAGAAAGTAAGATGGTGAGAAGGGTGGGATAGTGAGAGAACACCAGTTATAAAGCAATTAAGCTTGAGTAAACTTGTATCATGCATCAGGGAGAGCACCTGGAACAGAAGGCAGGATTCCTGGATTGGACCAAGCATTCCACTTTATCAACATCGCAGCTGTTGATAAAGAGGCTCCATGTGGGGTCCAGCTGCTGGAAGAGCAGCCTTTCTCCTGGCTGGGCCTTAGGTTGACAAATAAGTTTGCACAGAGGTCCTTGGACAAGCACAATGACTCAGACAAGCAGCTTTTTTAGGACTTTATCATATGTACTGAGTATGATAAGCTACTGGGCAAGCTTTTTCCAGGCCAGTATGAGAAGGGCTCAGTAGAAACTGGAGAAAGCTGAGGTGAGCAGATGTTGGAATAGGCATTACCCAACATACAGATCAGTAGCCTCTCTCCATTCACTGAGCAAAGATCTGAGGACTTATTCTAATAATGCTGCCATAGACAATATTTAGTGCTGAATAGACAGGTGAGGTCCCTGCGCTCACGGAGCTTACCTGTCAGGTTGAAAAGATGCACATGAAACAAAAAACAAATAAGAGAGTTTCAAATGGGGTAATAGAAAGGGGACAGCAGTGATAGATGTCAGGGGTACTCTTTGGGGAGGAGGTATTAGAGTCAGGAGCTGAATGATGAAAAGAACCTGGACACAGGAGACAATGGAAAGAATGTTCCAGCCAAAGTGTGAAGGGAGCTGAGCAGAAAAGAAACTGTCATTGTGGAGCACTGTGGAGAGGAGTGGCTAGGAGGCCAGGTCAGAGCTAGGTCATGGAAAGCAAAGAGACAACAGGGCAAGACTTTGGAATTTCATGTAAGGGCAATGGAAAAGCTACTGGACAATTTTAAGCCAAGGAGAGATACCATCCAATCATTATTTTTTATTTATTTATTTATTTTAAAGAAAACAAAATGCATTTATTTAATATATTCATCACAGGGGCTCAACCAGAGACTTAATTTAAGCAGAAATAAAACAAGTTGAAGACAGCACAATTGAAGACAGAGTTCTATACAGAAATCAAGGGAAAGACAGACCATCTAAGGAGGACATAAAAGGTGACACCAAGAGAGAGGCTGAACAGCAGGGCCAGGTTCCCTGGCTGGAGACCTGCTTTGCATAGGTTTCTTGCAGGTACTTCTTCAAGGCAGTGGGGTTTTTCCAGAGCTCCACAGGATATATGTTCAATGGGCTATCAATGTTGGGTTTTCCTAGCAGGCTGTGGATGGAGGTCAGGATGGTCTTGACATTGTGCAGGGCAGACCACTTGTTCTTCAGGATGTCTAGACAGATGTCACCCTGGGTGTCCATGCTGGGGTGGTAGCAAGGTGTGAGGAACTTCACCAAGGTGCCTTGTCTAGGAAGTCTAGGGGGAATTTATACCTCAGGTCTTCATATACTGAACCAGCTGCTGCATGAATGGTCTCTACCCATTTGAAAGGTCTTCTGATTCAGGGAAGGCAGAAATTCCTTTGTCACCAGACCTCCTGAGGGTCACTAGTTCCTGCTGTAAACTCTTGCCCACCGGGCCCCAGGTGGCACCTCCACTGGGCTAGGCTCCTTCACCGGTGGCAGTTGGGTCATGGTTCTGGGAGGCCATCCATGTAGTGCTGGCAGGGACATAGGAACTCAGAGAACATGACTGTAACTGCCTGATTATTTTTTAAAATATCCCTTCAGCTGCCGTGTGGAGAGTGGAAGCAGGGAGACCAGTTTGGAGGGTTTCCTTTGGTCCAGACAGACACAGCTGGGGGTTAGCCTTGAAAAAAAAAGGGGGGGTTGGCAAACTGGAACCTTGGAGCAACTGCTTTTATCAAACAAAGTTTTACTGGAACATAGACATGCCCAAACTTACATATTGCCTATGGCTGTTTTTATACTAAAGGTGAATTTGACTGTAACAGAGACTGCATGACCCTCTGGACTGAAAATTTTTACTCTCTGGCTTTTACAGGAAAAGTTTGCCAACTCCTAAACTAGAGAGGAGTTAGGGTAATGGGGAATATGTTGCCTGGGGAGAGACTGAGATGTATTTTGGAGGTAGAGCCAGGATTAATTAAATTGAATATGGGGGAAAGGGAAAGATGGGATTCAAGGTCTAGGTTTTGGGCTTGAGGATTTGATGGATGGCAATGCCATTTACTGAGATGAGTCTGATGTTTGGGAAGGAAAACCAAGAAGTCTTTCTGGGCATGCTATGCTGAGAAGCCTGTTAGGCACACTGACAAGCAGAGAAGAGAACATCTTCCTGCACATGGGTCTATTGGATTCTCATGCCATTACCATAACTCAGTGCCTATTATAAAATTGCTCAATAAGAGGCTCAACCTTCTCATTCAAAGGATCATGGTCACTGGAAGAGTCAAGAACCAAGGGACAGACATTCAGAGGTACTTACACATGAGCCCACAATATACGCAGAAAGAAAAAGAGCATGCTCACTTCAGCAGCACATATACTAAAATTGGAACAACACAGAGATTAGCATGGCCCCTACATAAGGATGACACACAAATTTATGAGGCATTCCATACTTTTGGGAAAGCATATTTGTCAATGATACCTCAGAGAAGGGTTTGATCTCCAAAATATATAAAGAACTCACATGACTCCACTCCAGGAAAAAAAAAAAAAACAACTAAAAAATGGGCAGATGTTTTGAACAGACACTTCTCCATGAGGACATACATATGGCCCAGAGACACATGAAGAGATGCTCAGCATCACCAGCCATCATAGAGATGCAAATTATAAACCACAATGAGATACCACATCACACCAGTCAGAATGACCATCATAAACAAAGCAACAAACAAGTGTTGAAGAGGTTGTGGAGAAAAGGGAACACTAGTTGGAATGCAGACTGGTACAGCCACTGTACCAATGGAAAACAGTATGGAATTTCCTCAGAAAAAAAAAAATGGAACTGCCTTTTGACCTGGCTGTTCCACTGCTGGGATTATATCCTAAGAACCCTGAAACACCAATCCAAAAGAACCTATGCACCCCAATATTCATAGCAGCACAATTTATAATAGCAAAGTGCTGGAAGCAACCTAAGTGCCCATCAGTAAATGAGTGGATCAAAAAACTATGATACATTTACATAATTGAATACTACGCAGCAGAGGGAAAGAAGGAGCTCTTACCCTTTTCAACAGTGTGGATGGAACTGGAAAGCATTATGCTAAGTGAAATAAGCCAGGTGGTAAGAGACAAATACCATATGATCTCACCTTTAACTGGGACCTAATCTACAAAAGAAAAAAGCAAGGAAAATATAACCAGAGACATTGAAATTAAGAACAATCTCACAGGAACCAGAGGGGAGGTGGGAGGGGGAAATGAGGGGAAGGGTTTTCAGGAACAACTATAAAGGACATATGGACAAAACCAAGGGGGAGGGTGGAAGCAAGGGAGGGAGGTGGGTTTGGCTTGGGTGGGGGGAGTTTGTGGGGGGTAAACACAGACAACTGTAACTGAACAACAATAAAATAATTTTTTAAAAAAGATAGCAAGAAGACATAATGTGATTAGTTAGTTGTGAATTTGACCAGAGGGGCCAAGCAGTGAGTTAACGTGGCATTATACCATCTTACTAATTAGTAGAATTAGCACCAGCATTAGCCCACTTAAATGGTACAAGTTGAGAGACTTTGGGCTTCAGCTTTACCTCCAAAGCAGTTTCCCTCTCTGAGCTAGATGTCATTATCTCAGAGGCATACATAATTACCCAAATCATATGAAGTCACCAGTAAGATATGAATATTGTCATTCACCCTTCCAAATACCACCATCTACTCTCTCACCCAAGTTACAATCCTCAGAATTCTCCTCCTCTCTGTATTTCTGTCTATTTCTCTTTCCTTTGAAATGTCTCCCAGATCATCAGTCCTCATCCTTCCAGCCTTGACCAAAGTACAAGCTGCCTCACTGGTCACCCACTGCAGTTGGTTCTGTGAACCCTGAGAAGTAAGACCCCTGCTAAGCCTTCTTCTAGTGGCTAACTGGGCTCAAATTTTAAAAAGCAGAGCCTGGCAGCCATTTTTGCACAGAGGCTTTTCACATGAACTGTACTTCAGGGAGAAGCCTCTGTGTTAAACTGTGAGCCTGCACAGTGTTTGTGCTAACTGAGCCAGCCCTTATAAATGTTCACTGGAATTCTATTTCAGCTAATAAGATTGAGTCTTTTCCCATCTAATCAGAGCTACGCAGCTCAGAATGGCTCTATTCTGACCAATCAGGACAGTGCTTTCGGGCCAATTAAACTGAGGATTTAGAGCCCTTATTTTCACGATGACAGGCCAATCAGGAAGCAGGAGTGGGGACTCCTGTCCTCTGGCCCTGGGAATGCACTTTCCCTTTCCATCAAAGAAGGAAGATTATGAATCCCTGACTGAAACAGTGCAGAAGATATCCAGCTAGAGCACAGCAAAACAGACAACCAAGGAATGGGTTGAGACCACCTGGCCCCAGATCTGTTTTACCACTGTGCCACATCACAGTTGAGCTGTTTGCATTGAATAAAGTTTTCTTCTTCACTGCGACCCAATTGGGGGATTCCTGCTGGTGTTTGAATTGGTGTCCATGGCCATCAGTTGACAGTCCTCATTTGACTTTTCTGGTCACTGTCCTAAGACACACATTGCATTGTATATGTGTCCTGGGACAATGTTTAAACAACGATGCTTTTGTTCGCCAAGAACAGCAGCTCTCTTCTTCTTCAGCATAGGGCTTTTGATAAGTATGCTGATTTGGTCCTCTCGCACCAGTCACAAGTGGACAGATGACCCAGGTGTGGGCTAATAAGAGAATTCAGTCCCAACCTTCTAGCTCCAAAGATTTAGTTAGTCCCTGTGACAGCAAAAGTAGAGAGCTTGCCTTTCCTTTAAAGTGCAGTGTTTCAGTTAATTGAGCTGCTGGCTGAGAGATAAACAGGGGTTAATTAGATACACCAAAGAAGGAAAAGTGCTGCAGGCAGAGAACTCAACTGGTGAAAAGGGCTGGTGGTGAGAGAGATGGGACACAGCAGGCACTGGGGAAGCTGATGTTGTTGTCTGGGGAGTGAAGAGGGCAAGAGGAGGGGGTTGCATGATATCATTAGCATCAGCTGCAAATTCACAGCAAACGTATGTGTGTGCCAGGCACTATTGCAGTCACTCTACATATACTCACCCTTTTTTGTGGCCAATGTTATTAAGAACATAAGTTTACATTGTGAGGAAAATAAGACAAATAAAACAAAGAACAAGTCAGTAACTTTTCTGAGGCCCTTTGCCAGTGTGTGAGAAGGGATGGAGAGAGACACATAAAGTAGGAAAAGCAGTATGTGGTGAGCAAATTAAAGACCAGACAATAGGCCCATGCATAACCCACCAGCATGATAATGAACAGTGTGGCTGGTCATGGGTTAAAAGCTGGTTTGACCAAAAGAGCTCACAACCCTTTTCCCACCAGGGCAGTGGTTATATCCCTTAATTAGCATTGCCCCAGGATGGTTCTGGTCAAGGCATATCCCATATACTTATCCCCTCCTCCTCTATAGATCTAAGTTCTAAGTTCAGAATCAGTACTGCATCGAGGAGAAGAAGCATTCCTGATTAGCCAAGGGATGATCAGAATCACCACCTGAATCTCAGATCTCTGACCACTCTGACCCACAAGGAGCAGGTTCCTGGGTTTGTTTCCTGTTCTTTCTGCTGTTTTTCCACATGGCTGGATTTATTTTCAAAACAATCTATAGTCACATTAAATATTAAAGGCACTTTGTAGGTGGTGTTTACCATTTGAAGAGCTAACAAATGTATATTGTGTTGTATAAAATGGCAAAAACCAATTTGGAGTGGTTGACAGTTTGAGCTTAATAACAGCCATAAGATAGTTATTTCCATATTTTAGTGAGGCAGCATCTTCAGTACAGCTCTTTTCTGTGATTAGGCAGGAGGGTCACATAAGTGCCAGTTGGGCACTGAGTCATGGATGGAAAGTCTCCACATCACTCCAGCAGCCATTTGTGAAGGCCAGGGTCCACGGTCACATGAAGCCCAGGCTTACATGGTGGTCTAATTTATTATAATAATATTACATTACTATTTTTATTATGGGGCCTTTACCAGGTTCCCAGCACTGTGACAAGCACTCTATATTCATTACTCAACATATTTATTCTATTTTTTCATTGAATGTAGGGTCACTGAAAGTAGAACATCAACATACATTAATGTCCTACTCACTCACATTCTAACAGTTTAAGAGGAATATAACATACACACACACAGCAATCAATGGGGAATAATGAACTGATTCCCAAAGTCTAAGTCTGCAGGTCGAGGAGACAGCACAGTAGGCAAGGGAGCCATCAGTATCTTGTAAGGAAGAATCTTTGCAGCCAGGTATGCAGCAGGGTAGAGCCTCTGGCAGCCAGTGCCATGGGAGATCAGCATGGTGTGAAGCAGCACACTGGTGTGTGGAACTCGGCTGCCTCAGCAGTGGTCTAGAGTGTGCCTCAGTTATACCTTAAAAGTGGTGTACTCCACCCTTCTGGGTCTCCCAAAAAGTGTCTTGGCACCCATGATGTGGGGAATTTCCCCAGGAGCCTATTTATAGGAGGACTCACTCTGCAGATACAGCTGTTCTGGTCATGTGTGCAGATACCTTAGGTGGGTCTCCTTGACAGATGTTTCTGATCTGACCTAGGTAGTTTCCTTCTTGAACCAAAATGTCATGGCTGACTAGAAGCCATCTTGGTTGACATGAGTGATCCCACTTTGGTTTATATACTTTATGCTATCTTGACTGGACCAATGCCATGTTATTGGTCCTGTTCTACACACACACACACACACACACACACGCACACGCACTTTTTTCTTTTCTTTTTTTTTTTTTTGCCAGTTGACAAGACAGGAATATTTTTACTTTTTCAAACTTTTCTTAAACATTTTTTATTGTTGTTCAAGTACAGTTTTCTGTCTTTTCTCTCCACCCCTCCCTACCACCCCAGTCCTCCCTCCCCTGTTTCTACCACCCCTTGTTATTGACATATTTATTCTTTCTACAAATGTTTATAGAGTACCCACGCTGTGTCAGGCATTGTGCACAGAGAGAGACTCAATCTTATGCCCTCTTGTGGCTTATTCACGGATAGAGAAGGCAGACAAGAAGCAAATAAACAGACTCAGAAATAACTCTAGATGGCTATTGGCACCAAGAAAGGAATATGTAATGTGTAGAAACATGGAGTGACAGGGGATGGAGTGAGGGTGGTGAGGAAAGGCCTCTCTGAGGAAATGACATTAAGCTGAAGCCTAAAAAATAGCATGGGTTAGGAACAAGGAGAGCCAAGAAACAGGCATTCTAGTCAGAAGGAACAGTAAGTGCAAAGCCTCTGGGTCAGAAAAATGAATGGCACAGACTAGAAACTGACAGTAGTCCAATGTTACCCTAGACAGCTGAGAACAAAGAAGGTGGTAGGTGATATTATAATACTCATTTTATAAATGAGGAATCCATGGCTTAGAGAGGATAATTCCAACTGACGTCACAGAGCCAGTACATGCAGTGTTTCTAATTTGGTAGGTCTGGGGTGAAGCCTGAGTCTTTGTACTTCTAACAAGCTCCTCAATGATGCTGATGCTGCTGGTCTGCACACCATACTGCCAGATATCAAGGCTGATTGAGATTCTTTGTTTTTATTGTAAGAATGGTAACAGAAGCTAGAAGCAATGTCTCTAGCACCTTTTCTGTGCCAGGCACCAATGTTTGTGCTTATATATATTATATAGAGTTGACCTTTAAACAATGCAGAGGTTAGGGGCACTGACCTCCCCAAGTCAAAAACCCATGTATAACCTTTGACTCCTCAAAAACTTAAGTCTACTGTTATTTAGAAGTCTTATGGATAACATTAACAGTCAATTAACGCATACTTTATATGTTACATGTGTTACATACTGTGCTCTTACAATAAAGTATGGACCTGCACAGTTTAAACACATGTTCAAAAGTCAACTGTATATTGAATTTCAGAGCAACCTGGTATTGTTAGAGTAGGTGGTTAGTTAGGTATTAATGAGAGAGGAGGAAGCCAAAGGACAGTCACCCTGGGGAGTAACCAGCATTGTTCCACCAAACAAACAAAACATCAGACTAGTCAGGATAGATGGCTTTTCAGTCATGCCCAGGAGTCCACCAGAATAATAGGAGGAGGGGGAAACAGCAAGGAAAATTCCTTTTACTAAGCACATGTGCAGTAGAAGCCAGAGAACAAAGCAGAACTGTGAGGTCTGTGCAGTAGGAGCCAAAGTAGCCACTGTGAAGGGGGAGGAGACGAACCTAGGAAAGTCTGGGAAAATGATAAGATTGGAGAGAATTCCAGGCAAGTGATTGGATAGGGAGGAGGCACAAACACAAGCCCAGGAAGAGCCAGGAAAAAGATTGGGTAGTTTGAAAGAAAGCCTGCTCTTTCCCAAACCTAAGGAAATATAGGGAAGCCTGACAAAAAAAAACCCAACACACACTCTCCTTGGAGCATGCCTTCCATCTCTTAGGCATGTAATTTTGCCTTCTTTTCTCCCAAATTCCAAGGGTCCCTGTGAGACTTACAACCAGGGAAGCAGCAGAGAGCAGCAGAGAGCTCTCCTATTGCCTCTGTAACTTCCTTTCCTAAGTCCATGCAGCTGCTGCTCTATAGCCTGACCCTTCTTTGCTTTTCTGAGAGTGTACCATCACTTTTCATTCTAGTATATCCTGCCACTATCAATTAGAACTTCTTCTACATGAGTGGCCCTGAAATTCTTTTCCTGCAACACCACTGAAGAAACTATTTCCTCTGGTAGCAGTATGATTATCTGCATATTTTTATTCCTATAGATGGGGAGATTGAGGCATGGAGAAATAAAGTAACTTGCCTCAGTTGCACCATGTAGTTTGTTGTGGAACTACATGGAACTAGAATCTGAATGCAGCACTTAGGCTCTTGAATCTGCCCCCCTGCCTCTCTGAGGACAGCATTTCTTGTTTCCATGTCTCTGTACCATTCAGTCAAGTAATTAATTAACTTACTGATTACCCTTGCCATCTGCTATTCCTCCCAAGCCTGTAAGGCACTGAGTTGGTGAGCTGTGCACTATACTGAGGATCTCTTTTTTCTCTCTTGCTCCTCTTTACTGATTAGTTCAGCAAATATTCAAAGGATTATGTGTTCCTGGAGTTCCCTCTAACTGATGGGTTTGTTATAGGCATCCAGAGAAAGCCTGTTTGAACATCTACTGGGTGCATTTCTCACAAGGTCTCCTTACAAATCTCCTACCCTTGGTAGGGAAACAGCCAGTGCCCCACACCAGCCCCATGACATGTTAAGGAACCAGCTGTAATGGACCAGATGCTGGGCTAAAGGCTCTTCAAACCCTCATAACTGTGCCACAAGGGAGACATTATTATCAATCCCATTCTATGGATAGAGACACTGAGGTTTAGAGAACCAAAACAAAAAAAATTGTTCTATGTCTCATTGCTGGCAAGGTACGATGCTAGGATTTGATTTCATGGGATATCTGGATCCTCAGCCAATGTTCTTCATAATCTCTATGATTCCATCAGGATTATCTATAATGAGAGACTCAGAGGGCCCAGGCTCAGGGCCACATAGCAGGTATGAGAAGGTACAGGCTCAGGGTCAATAGCAATGGAAGAATACTCAGATTCTGAGAAGGTCAGGAATAGAAGGAACAAATCACTCAGCACTTCCATACTTCCAAGTCCATCTGTGACACATGAGAAACTAAGATATGAAAAGAGAAATGATTAATTCTTTCCTATATGACATATTAATTCAGGCACTATTGACATTTTTCTTAAATTTAACAAAGTGGTTTGTCATTTTAAGAAAACAACTGACAGTATGTATTTCTTGCTAATGCAGAATATGAGTTTTCCAGTAAAAATTGAAATTTGGAGAACTGGGGTCCTTCACTGTGTACTTAACAGCTTCCTTATGTTTAAAGACTCTTATGATGAGATCAGTGCTGATATTAGCAAATATGACCTTTTGATATTGTATAATAAAATGTGTCAGCATTTAAAAGATCTTCATAATGCAATGAATGACTATTTTCCAAAAGTTTGTTGCATGATGTTACAAAATCATGCATAGGTAAAAATCCATTTAAAACACAGCATAAACCAATAGATTTTACCATAATATGGTGAAAAAAATACTGATTGGTTTCAAATTTTATACTGCAACCTTTAAAAAATTACCACATTGAATTTTGGTTTCATATCAAAATGTCACATTTATCTAAAGAGGCTATTAATATTCTTTCTTTTGCAAGTGTGTAAGCTAGATTACTCCAATATACTGCAACTAAAACAACACATCAGAACAAATAAAATGTAGAACAGATTTTAAAAATCTGATTATTTTCATTTTTTAATTTATTTTTATTTCTTTTCATTCTTTAATTACAGTTGACATACAGTATTATATCAGCTTGAGATATACAAAATAGTGATTAGATATTTATATAGCTTGTAACATTATGAACCTAATAAGTCTGCTACCCATCTGACACCATACATGGTCATTATAATATTATTGACTATATACAGGAGGCTGTACTTTACATCCCTGTGACTATTTTTATAACCTTATAAAAAGATGATATATAGGTGTATGGACTGAATGTTTGTATCCTCCCAATATTTGTATGTTGAAATCTTAACCACCTGTCCTATTAAGAGGCAAGGCATTTGGGAGGTGATTAGGTCCTGAAAGTAGAGTCTTCATGGTGCGTTAGTGCCCTTATGAAAAAGAACACCAGAGATCTCACTACTCTCTGACTTTCATGTGAGAATACAAGGAAAGGACAGCAGTTTATAACCTTAAAGAAGGATCTCAGCACAATTCAATTATATTGACACCCCAATCTCAAGCTTCCAGACTCTGGAACTGTGAGAAATAAATTTCTGTTGTTTATAAGTAATTTAGTCTATGGTATTATGGAGGCCCAAACCAACTAAGATGATATGTTAACATGTAATGGGTTTATAATTATTATTTTAATGAATCAACAAATAAATATCTTAAACCTACATTAAAAAAAAGTTTTTGGAGTTCTGTAGTTTTAAGTGTATAAAGAGTTCTGAGATCCAAGTTTGCATATACCTAGTCAAACTATTTTAGGCATAAACCTACTTTTTCACTTAAAAAGTATCAAGGACATCTTCTCATGTCAAATATTATATCCAATAACATAAATAATAACTGCCTTTTATTAAGTGCTTAGAATGTACCCAAAGATTGTTTTAAGCAGTTTGTATACTTTAACTCATTCTCTTTTACACTTCATAAATGACCCTGTGAGAGGTAGGTTCTATTTACCATGTGCTACAAATGAAGAAACTGAGATACAGAGTAGTTAAGCCACTTGCCCAAGAATATGCAGTTAATTATGTCATCCAGCAAGTTTTGAACACAGACACTGTGACTCTAGAGCTTATAGACTTCAGAGTAATCAAAAGTATGGGAGTCCCAAAATCTCTATGAATAAATTCATATTGAATAGTTATAAATGACTAAGTAATATTTAGACCTTTGGTTAGGAATAATTACAATGTAATTTTGGGTAGCTGAATTATGAACAATGAATCATTAATCACCATAAGTAATCCATGGTTTTGGTGTACCTGTTGTTTTTGCACAGACTTTCTAGTACCTGAAAAAACTCCAAGACAAGGAAGAAGTTGCCATTTGCCTGCACACTATTTCAAGATTCTTGGTTAAAGCTAGTGGTTTCCCTATCAAACTATGAGGGGTAACTTCTCTAACTTCACCTCTTCCCCTAAATTCAGCATATATCTTCTTATATACTCTCCCATGAGCTTATATTTTTTCTTAGGCCATTTATCCCAGTTTGTAGTAATATGTTTGTAGTCTGGATTGCTCAGACCCTTCAATAGACTATATGCTCTAAGAGGGCAGAGACACTGGCTATTTACACTCATCCTTCTATCCTCTGAACCTAGGACAGTGCCTGGTACACAGTTGCTGCTCAGTAAACAGGAATGAATAACTGGAAAACAGATACTCTCAGATGCCTTTAGCATTTTCACATCAGCTCCAAATGTGCTCTGGCTCCCACCAGCCTGGATTTGTGCTTCTTTCTAGGGCTACTGGAGCCAGCTTTGTCTGTGTCAGTGGGGAAATGGAAGTACCTGAAAATTCCTGTGCTTCTGGGAACAGTCCTTAACTGATGACTAACGGGAATAGCAGCAAGTTTAAATATTCCAAACTTGTCCCCCTTCATCAAGACAATCTGAGTGTACCTTACTGTCTTTCCAGAGCCCTACTAATAGGACAGAGTCAAAGTCATCCTCAGTAGGACCTGGCTGATACCACAACCTAGCCTGCTCCCTTCCCATCTCCCTTTCTGCCACTCTATCAGTTTTCCCTACAATACTTCCTAAAAAGTCACTCAAATCCTTGCCTCCAGTTCTCTTTCTGGGGAACTCAACCTACTATACAGTGGAACTGTGTTCAATCATCTCTATGCCCTTCATGCCTTTTTGACACTCCATATTTGTTTAGTGAGTGAATGTTGACATCTCATTTATAATTCTAGAACTCTGGGGCAAGATTTAAAGAGTAGAATGGCTGGGAAAGAAACTATTCAACAATATCTCTAGAAATTTTGATAATTAAGACATCGGGAGTGTAGTATCAATAGTGCTGTGTTAAAGTTAGTTTATACTAGTTTGTGAGAGCCAATTATTAAACATTCAGGATTTATGTAAAATGGTTGTTAAAACCCTTGGTGTCTTGACATTGGACATGGTGGGTGAATTTACAACACTGAAATTAGCAGATGATACAAATCAGGGCTAGTCTCTGCACACCACCACTCCCTCACTCCCCAGAGCCAGTTTACTACCATACTAATGGCAATAACACTTTTGGGTTAAAAAGAAAAAAAGCCTGTACAACAAATATAGTATAGTGGTTAAAACTATGGGTTCTGATGTCAGGGAGACCTAGGTTCAACTGTACTGTTATTTATCTGTTCTGTGATTTTGGGACAAGTTATTTAAATACTTTGTGCCTATATTTCCTCAGATGGAAAAAAGGAATATCACCTTTTGTCCCTTGACCTTACACATATGAGAAGTGCTTAAACAACTCAGTGAATGATAGCTCTTGTGAAGTTAGAAGGACCGAGAAACACAGAAAAGCCTTGGACATGGTCTTGGGTACTAGCAATATGGTATCCCCATGTCAGCAGACAGTGCTTTCCTCTGGTTGTCAGTCCAGCCCTATCAGGTCACCTTGACCAAAAGCTGTGGTTCTTGGTGAACTCTTAAGAAGATTTGTTGCTGGTCTTAGCTCAGTACTTATCACATAGGACCCCCAAGTACTAGATGTTGTTTTGTTTGATGGATATCTCAGAGAGGGAATAACCACTGGCACTTGGCCTTTGTAGCTCTCCTTGAGAAAACACAATCCATTCAAGGCAGATTTGTTAGCAGATAGCAGGAATCACATTGCCCCTGAGACAAAGACCCACACTCCGGAGGCATTACAATGACACAAAACCATCCCATAATATTTGGCAATTACTAAACATGAAATACATATGCTGAGTTAAATGCAAAGAGTTATCTGAAACTTCAGCAATCCTAGAAGCAACCCTAGTGGGGTAGCTGAAGCTGCCATGTCTCCACAGGATTAGCTTTCCCACACTTGATGGCTTCCTACCACAACCACCTTGACTCTAGCCACAGGAGCATGTTGGGCCTGTTTGCATGGCCTTGGGAACAGCCCTCAGAAAATGGTGGGCCAGAGTTCCAGGTAAAATCCCCAGTTTCTTTACCTCTTGGGTAAGACAGCTCTAAGGCATGTTTTACAGCAGACCCCCAGAGGTTACAGATGGTGTTGGGCCCAGTTGACTACAGAAGTGACCTTACTGTATAAGCAAGGTGCCTTCCCTTCCCTTCTCCACTTCCTGGGTTCACTTCTTAAATAAAGTACAAGCACTCACAGCTTTGTCTCAGGGCTGGCCTCCGGGGGAATCCAATCAATGACATAGTTATGCCAATTACTTAACACCTACTATATGCCAGATATAGTATTTGGTGCTTTCCTCTGTAGACTGGCTTTATGGAGAGGATGGGATATGGGATAGGATAAGTGAAAAAAAGGAAACTGAACTAAGAGTGGCAAAGCATGCCAGATTTCAGGTGAAGAGGTTATTTGCTTTTTGCTCTCCCTCTATCCTTCTTGGATTGTGACATGCAACAGGTACCAAACTGTAAATGTTAACTGCAAGCACTTTACCAAGATTCAGAGGTATGGGCTTGCTGGAGTTACTCCAGTGAAATGGAACAGATGTTTACTATTGAGCTTGCACATTGGCCTTTTCTATTTGTAATAACAACAGATAGCATTTATTAAGCTTTCACTCTTTGTCAGGTACTGTGATCAAAAGCATATCACATTCAATCACCACAACAATGCTATGTGAGAGGTGGGTACTATTATATTTCATTTTGTGGATAAGGAAACTGAGTCTCAGAGAGGTTAAGTTGCCCATCTAAAGATATAAAATACAGGCAAGTGGTACAAGCAGGATTTAAACCTGGAGCTCATGCTCCTGACCCATGGCGACTAGGGTCCTGGGCCCTGGAGTGTGCTGATGATATATTGATCAAATTCTCCCTCTCTTACCTCTCTGAACCAGAGTCACTATTCAGTTATCCTAGGGAACGGACTTTCTCTGATTTGTTCAGTTATCAATAATGTGCCGATACTAATGGAATATTGCAGTCTCTGCCCTTTTTCTACCTTCCTGCTTTTGAGATACCCTCCCCCACCACCAAACACATTTGTTACAGGTACATCAAAGAAAGTCCACCACTGCCTATTGACAGAGGCCTAAAAACAAGGCATTTTGCTTTAGTTTTCCATGGAAGAAAACTAAAGATCACACGTGTCTGATTGTTGGCTGTGAAACTAGTATTTTCTTTCTCCAAATGACTTAGGCAAGACGGAAACAATATTTTGTTCACACTGGCATGGGCCAATATTTCACAAAGAAACACTGCTCAGGATCAATGGAATCTTGGAGTGAAATTGTATTTTCTTCTGTCCTTCAGTTTACAGTCCTCACCAAGCTACTCTGGTATCCTGCTCACTTGCCCATCTCCATCTTTCCACAGGTGTAAGGGATCAGATGACATTGAGAGAGGGAAGATGCTTAAACTGGGTCCTTAATCCCTGGTTAACTGAGAACCTCTTTTGGGAAGGGGCTGGTTGTATAAACCCACAGCACACAGACTCCTGAATGAGTTAGGATCAGAAAGTTCTCAACACTTGCCTGATTGTCAGGGAGACAGGGGTCAAGAGGGCTTGGTTTCAACAAGCCGGCTTTGATTACTTGGGATTTGGTTCTGTGCTCTCAGTCCTCCATCCAGAGCCTGGCCAGGTCAGCCTGACCCCAGGTTGTCACCCAGAGGACTGTGAAATAACATATGCAGTTAACTGGCCCCTGCTGAACAGGCCTGAAGATAAGAGTCTTGGTTGCTAGGGCTTTTATTGACTTGTTTGGGAGCCAGTTCTTTTGGCTTGATAATGACTGTGTATCCTGAGGTAATAGTTCTGGTCCTGGGCCTCTGTGTCCAGGCTGAGAGCAGGGGGAGAGGGGCATGTGAGTAAGCAGGGAGGCTGCTCAAGTGCTGACATTAGAGGGGGCTGGAATTGGCTGTCAGGAGTGGGGGGGATTAGCAGGAGGTTGGAAGGCTGGGAAAGGAGAGAGACAAATGTATCTCTACAAATCTCTCTCCTCTTCAAACGATCAAAATTTTAAGGAGTCAGCATCCCACAGGGCTGGGATTAAGATGAGTCGAATGAGGCCAAGTTGTACAAATACAGGGTCAGATACTGACTTTATTTAAAATATTGGTGTTTTGTTTACCATAGAGTTTTTGCATTAATTGATATTTTAAAAATATTTTATGGGAATATTATTTATCTTGATCACTAAGATTTTTGATTCTCTCACAGAGTCTGCATCTGAAGCAGAGGTCTGTTTTCCTCAGCCTAGTCCTTGGCTTTGCCTTCTGTATATGTGACACATTATACTCACAGAAAAATGTGAAGGTCAAACTCTACACGATTTTCTACAAACTGCTTCTGTTCACTCAACAATATGTGCTGAGCATTTCTATGTGGTAAATATAGTTCTACATTATCCTTTGTTTGAAAGGATATGTTGTTCCTGACATGTCCTGTGCTTCAACCCAATACCACTGTCAGCATTTGCATTTCTAGTTGAAAGTGTTGTCCGGAACTGCAGAATGCCACACTGGTTATGAATGCAGCAGAGAGCTGTGGGAGAAGTGACACCTCAGGACTGGCCAATGGTTGAGAGGAGTTCATGTATAAAAGCCCGTCCTTCTTTGTCTGCTAGGTGGGGCAACTCTGAGATGTGTGTTCCACACTGGGTTCCAGAGCATTTGTTGAGATTGATCTTAAATGGCTTCTCCCAGACAATTACTTGTCTGGTCACTCTCTTTTCCCTTGGCTCCTCCCCATACTGAAGACCCTCACCTCCATCCTGAGAGAGCAGGCTCTCCCATTCTGGGGCCACCAGTCCTGCTGGAAGTTGGCATCCCAAGACGCAGCAGGCCCTTTGGGAGGAGCCAAGATGGTGGCTATCTCCCACTGCTGCATTGAAAGGCTTAAGATTTCATTTCCTGAGTTTTGTTTGTCTTGGTGAGGCCACCTTTATCTTCATTTGTCAGATGTCAGTACATTTACCTTCATTACTGCCCACCCTTAAGTCTTGGCCAACAAGGAATCCACCTGGAAAATTAGTATCTAACCTGAACACCCACTCAACAGACATCCTAGACCTTGCACAAACATGACAGTCCTTTTACGTAGGAATCTCCAAGGACTGACGAGGATAGACAAATTCAGGATTTCTGTCATAAAAGGCTCATTCCCAGCAGCCTGGCTCCTCTCTCTTACCAACAAAGTAATTTTCAGCTTCCAATCAATCATCTATACATCTTTATCATATCACCTTTGTAGGACAATTGCAAAGAAGTGCCCTTCTAGCTCAACAGGCCAACCTGAGCAGGTAGCACTTCCTATGTAACCACATGATAGTCTACTGTATCCAGGATGTTGTTAGAGGCCATGTCCAACTGTCACATTTTAGGTCTCTGCCTACATCCTGGTTGCTCACATTCCATTGACAAATGCAATCTCCAAGGCCAAAAAAGCTTCAAGTCAAGGAGTCAGAGCAGTAACCTCATCCCTAAAGGGGCAGGGAGGAGAGTGATATTTACTCACCTATTACACAATCTACCACACTACCCTCTCCAGGCTCATCTTGAGCCCTCTATTCCTGATCCTATTCAGCCACACTAAATGCATCATGCTGTCTCCAGCCTCAGCGCCTTTGCACATGATTACTCTGTCTGCCTGGAAGCCTCTTTCTTCTTTCAGTCCTCTATTACTCCTTCTGATCCTTCAGGTTTATGTTCCCCTCTTCCTCCCTTAAAGAAAACTGCCCTAATCCCCAGATTAGGCTGTTGCCCTAAATCAGCACTCTGGGCCATTTAGTCCTGTCCTGCTTACAGGAAACCCCTTTGTTACGAACACTGTCACATTTCACATCCCTGTACTTTGGCTTGTGTTTCCTCCTTTGCCTGTGATCTCTTTCTGTCTCTATCTACCTGGCTCTTTCTTGCAATTCATAGCTCAGCCTAAACATCATTTTCCCCAAGCACCCAAATTAAAGTAGCACATCATATCCAGCATCAACACTTAAAATTGACATGCTTTCTTAGTCATTCAATTGTTGCAATTAGCATGCATGCCCCAGTAAAGTAAGAGTCCTTGTCTAACTTGTCTATCCCCATGTCACCAGAGCCTGGCATAGTGCTTGCCACATGCTAGGAACTCAAATACTTTTTAATGAATTAGTAAATCTGGTAACAGTGCTTCAGCAGCTCTCGGCTCTCATATCTGTTAGACTATAACTTCCATGATGTCAGGGGGCAGACCTGTTTATTGTCACACCACCATCTAAAAGACAAGGCAAAGCTGGTGTGGGTGATGAGGACTTAAGTGTGTGCTAATCACCTAAAAGGTCATCCTGGTTGAGTCCCTGCTGACAAGAGAACAGGTGCACTATAGTTGATCTCGTATGGGAGATGTAGTTGATCTATGGGAGATGACCCCATAGGGAAGGGAAAGAGCCAAAAAGATATGTCTGTAAGTGCTGGACAGGGCCCAGGACTATGGGACAAAATACTCTTTAGAATTACCCCAACACAGTGGCATGGGAGCTGACCTTTATCTTCTAAATTCCTATAGCTGAGGGCTGCTGGGGCATTCACTTCAGGAAGCTCTATCCATTCATGGCCTGGGAAGCCTTCTGCAAGGATGACAGTAGGAAACCATCAGGTCA
The DNA here is from genome assembly GCA_004024845.1 of Tonatia bakeri. Taxonomy (NCBI): domain Eukaryota; kingdom Metazoa; phylum Chordata; class Mammalia; order Chiroptera; family Phyllostomidae; genus Tonatia; species Tonatia bakeri. Next base: position 50,117 of record PVIA01005633.1, read on the forward strand.
TATCTCTTTGCCCAGGTGTGATGGCAGCAGACAATGTAGGGACCAACCAAGGTCCATATAGGACCCCACAGCAGGATGATAGGTGGCATAGTCAGGACAGGGGAAAGACAGAGAAATGCCTATATAAGCTTTTCTGGCTGTGTCTCAAGCAGCTCAGGGGTCTCAGCAGGAAGGATCCTTTCTGGTTAGTGATGACTGATCAAGGAGGAGGCCCAGCATCCAGGCTCAGACCCATCAGCAGTTACTTGGCAATTACTCCTGGTTTCTTAGAGGTAATGGACAAAGCAGAAACAGAGAGTGTTGCTGCTTTTAAAAAGGCTGAGAAAGCCAACCAAGATGAACGCATAGGTAGACTCACTGTGCCTCCTCACACAACCAAAAGCAGGACTACAATAAATTTAAAAACAAAAAACAACCAAAACTGACAAAAAATCAAACTGTATGGAAGTCTGACAACCAAAAAGTAAAAGAATAAATATTCATCCAGACCAGTAGGAGGGGTAGAAACAGGCAGCTGGGTGGAAAGGACTCTCAGCAAGGCAGTGGCTGAAGGACCTGGAGAGCAGGCTGCTTTTGGACTGGGCAGTCCCATATTCATGTCCAAAGAAACCCAAAGAAACAACTGGGGAGAGAGATAGACCGTGCAACCCAGAGTTCCAGCATGGGGAAATAAAGCCTCAAAACCTCTGACTGAAAATACCTGCGGGGGTTGAGGCAGCAGTGAGAGAAACTCCCAGCCTCACAGGAGAGTTTGTTGGAGAGACCCACAGGGTCCTAGAATGTACACAAACCCACCCACATGGGAATCAGCACCAGAAGGGCCCAATTTGATTGAGGGTAACAGGGAAAGTGACTGAAAACCAGCAGAGAGCAGGGCAAGTGGCACTGTTCCCTCTTGGACCCCTCCACCACATACAGCATCACAACACATCGATGTGGGTTGTCCTGCCCTGGTGAACACCTAAGGCTCTGCCTCTTACTATGGAATAGGCACACTGAGACAAAAAACAAACAAACAAACAAAAAGCCCAAATGAAAGAACAGATCAAAGCTCCAGTAAAAATACAACTAAGTGACAAAGAGATAGTCAACCTATCAGATACACAGTTCAAAACACTGGTAATCAGGATGCTCACAGACTTGGTTGAATATGGTCACAAATTAGAGGGAAAAAATGGAGGCTGTGACAAGTGAAATAAAGGAAAATGTATAGGGAACCAACCATGACAGGAAGAAAACTAGGACTCAAATCAATGATATGGACCAGAAAGAAGAAAGAAAAATTCAACCAGAACAGCATGAAGAAACAAGAATTCAAAAAATGGGGAGAGGCTTAGGAACCTCCAGGACATATTTAAACATTTCAATATTCAAATCATAAGGGTGCCAGAAGGAGAACGGGAAGAGCAGGAAATTGAAAATCCACTTGAAAAAATAATGGAGAACTTTCCCAATTTGGCAAAGGAAATAGACTTCCAGGAAGTCCAGAAAGCTCAGAGAGTCCCAAAGAACTTGGACCTAAGGAGGAACACACCAAGGCACATCATAATTACATTACCCAAAATTGAAGATAAGGAGAGAATCTTAAAAGCAGCAAAAGAAAATCAGACAGTTACCTGCAAAGGAATTCCCATAACACTATCAGATGGTTTCTCAAAAGAGAAAGTAGTATTCTAAGTCATGAAAGGCAAGGACCTACATCCAAGATTACTCTATCCAGCAAAGCTATCATTCAGAATGTAAGAGCAGATAAAGTGCTTCCAAGAAAAGGTCAAGTTAAATGAGCTCATCATCACCAAGCCCTTGTTATATGAAATGTTAAAGGGACTTGTCTAAGAAAAAGAAGATAAAAAATACCAACAGTATCATTACTGAAGATGGTGGCAAAGTAGGTGGGAGTAGAGCCCAGTTCTTCCTGTGCCCAGCTGGAACACTTAGCTGATCTACTGAGGAACAGAGTGAACAACCAACTGAATCTCAGCTGATAAGAAGTTTAGTGGCCAAAAATTGTAGAGGACATTTAAAAAGAGACAGTGAGGATATTGCACTAGGACAGTGAGGTCCTTGGGATTTGCTCAGGGACCAAGGCTGCTGTGGACCCCAGCCCAGCGCCTATCACAGGATATGGGGAGGAGAGTTAGAGCACCAGCTCCCTCCCCTACCAGAACAGAGAGGGCAGCCCCACACCAGGAGGGACCTGGATGCTGGAAGTCACTGTGGAGAATAGAGATGAAGTGGGACACACATAGAGGTGATATAAATCCGCTGAGACTATGGAAACCAGCACCAGAGAAACTGAGGTGCCAGGAGACACCTGGAGAAGGGAGGAATTGGGCCATGTCAGACTCTGAACTCAGTTGGTCTCTGGACAGGCTAGAAAGTTGGGCTGTGTGAAAAGCCAGGTGCTTATTAAGAATGGCAGGCAGCTGCTTTGTAAGGAACTCTGAAGCAGCAGTTGGCTCACCCTGAGGGAGATTTCAGCTGTGCACCCAGGCACTGAATAGCTGAGCAGAACCACATGTGCCCAGCTTGCCTCTGGCTTCATGCTCAAGATTGACTCACGCTGTGCACCCAGAGACTGAGTGGCTGATTTGCGCCTGGCAACTCACAGAGGACTTGAGTGGGCAGAGGCCCAGCAATTGCAACCCAAATGTGGTCTTCATCCTCCCAAAACCATAGGAAGGGAGAAAAGTGAAGCCCAGCACCTCTCTTCCTGTGGCATCTAAGGAGACCAGCAAAACTCACTAAACAAGTTTAAAGTCAGTAGGAGACTTATTATTTTTTCTTTTTCTTTTTGGATCCTCTCTCTTTCTTTTTTTCCCCAAGTAAGACAATAAGACATGGAATTATAAAGAGTCAAGAGACAGATCCAAACGGGGAACACAAGACTAACCCCAAAAACAGACAGACTGAGACAAATGTCACTTTGCTGTCCCATAGAGCTGGCATTTTATTGTGTATATGTATTATTATTATATTTTCATTATTTTTACAATTTTTATTTTATTAGTATTTTTTAATTTATCTTCCTTATGTTTAGTTTTCCTCATTTATCTCTCTTTTTAATTGCATTGTTTTACTGGTTTTCCTTATTCTCTCTTTATTGTATTTTAATTTTCCTTCCTTCATTTCACCCGAGTTTCAATGACACACAACTCTTGATCGGGTACTTTCTATTCTGGTCATCCAAATCATATATTTCTTGTCGTATTGTTGTTGTCCCAGTACCATTGTAAGTAACTGTTGTTCCATACAATTGTACATAGTACACAGCAACCTTCCCCGATGTTAACCCACTTCACTTCAATCCTGAGCATTATTATTGCTGTGCTTAACTCTATTCTCTCTCAAACTTCTCCTGCTGTGTATACTTTAATCTAACCATCTCATCATCTAACCCTGCAGAAGTGCTCTGTTTGCTGGATTCAGCTGAAAATCCTCTTCCCCTCTAACACGAGTATTATCTCTCTTTCACCTTTTATAAAAAGTGGCTAGTTGGGTGAAATATCACAGTTAATGCTATACTTATCCAAAGAATCTCCTATCTCTTTTCTACTTGCTGGTACTTTAAATCCCATAGAACACTCTCCTGCTATCTTAATCCATTTTTCCTACCCCCTGCCACTGATCACATAAAAGAATAGGTGGTAGCTATGAACATCATTATAATGGCTGGAGGAGAGAAACCACCAACAAAGAAAATACTAAAAGATAAAAACCCAAGTACAAAAAGAGAGCCCACATAAACAGAAGAAAGGGCAAACGTAAAGCATCA
>PVIA01005633.1:53991-111519 GCA_004024845.1 Tonatia bakeri
AAAAAAAAAAAAAAAAAAAAAAGGAACATGCCATGAAAAGGAATGGAAAACTCCCCACTATAAGAGCTAAATGAAATGGAGGTAATCAAATATCAGATACAGAATTCAAAATGATGGTTATAAAGATGCTCAAGGAACTTCACAGACAACTACAAGGAACTTAGAGAGAACTACAACAGTATGAAAAAGGAAATAGAAACTATAAACAAAATGAGGAAGAAATGAACAATAAAATCTCAGAAATAAAAAACACACAAGAAGGAATTACAACCAGGCTGGATGAAGCACAGGATCAAATCAGTGAGCTAGAGGACAAGGTAGAAAAAAACACCCAGAAAGAGCAAGAAAAGGAAGAGACTCAGAAAGAGTGAGAAGGGTTAAGGGAAATGCAGGACAATATGAAACAGCATAATATTCGTATAATAGAAATACTAGGAGAAGAAGGAGAACAAGAAGACCTGTTTGAAAAGGTAATGATGGAAAACTTCCTTAATTTAATGACAGAAAAAGTCACACAAATCCCAATCAAGAGGAACCCAAAGAGGCCCACTTTAAGACATACCATAATTAAAATGGCAAAATTCCAAGACAAAGAGAGAATCTTAAAGGCAGCAAGGGAGAAACAGGAAGCAACATACAAGAGAGCCCCAATAGGGCTAGCAGCTGACTTCTCAATGGAAACACTCCAAGGAAGGAGAGAATGGCAAGAAGTATTCCAAGTAATGAGAACCAGAGGCCTACAACCAAGGCTACTTTACACAGCAAGACCCTCAATTAAGATGGAAGGCCAAATAAGGAGCTTCCCAGACAAAAGAAGTCTAAAAGAATACACCTCCACCAAACCACCTCTGCAAGAAATTCTAAAGGGATTGTTTTAAAAAAGGGAAGGAAAAGATAGAGAGAGAGAGGAACACACATGAAAAAAAGTCAATGAATAAGTACCTATCAATGATAACTTTAAATGTAAATGGATTAAATGCTCCAATCAAAAGACAAGGAATAGCTGAATAGATAAGAGAGCATGAGCCACACATATGCTGACTACAAGAAGCCCACCTCATAACAAAAGACAAACACAGACTCCCTGAAAATGAAGGGCTAGAAACAAATTTTCCAAGTAAATGGACAAGAAAGAAAAAAAAGCCAGGGTACCAATACTCATATCACACAAAAGAGACATCAAAAGAAAGGGGGCCACAAAAAGAGACCCAGAAGGTCACTTCATAATATTAAAGGGAAGAATCCATCAAGAAGACATAAACATTGTAAATATATATGCACCCAACATACGAGCACCCAAATACATAAAAAGTATTTTGGTGGACTTCAAAAAATATATTAACAGCAACACAATTATAGTAGAGAATTTTAACACTCCATTGTCAGAAATGGACAGATCTTCCAAACTAAATTTCAACAAAGATATTGCAGCATTGAACAATGTCCTATATCAAATGAACTTAATTGATATATATAGAGCCTTTCATCTCAAAGAAGCAAAATACACAAATGCACACGGAATATTTTCAAAAATAGACTACATGACAGAACACAAAACAAACTGCAACAAATTCAAGAAAATTGAAATCACATCAAGCATTTTCTCTGACCACATGGGACTGAAACTAGAAACCAACCTCAAGGGAAAAAAACTCAAAAACACTCAAACTCACAGAGATTGCATAGCATGCTATTAACAATAAATGGGTTAGGAATGAGATCAAGGAAGAAATAAAAAGTTTCTGGAAACAAAGAAATGAACTCACAACAACTCAAAACTTATGTGATACAGGAAAGGCAGTCCTGAGAGGGAAGTTCATAGCAATACAGGCCTACCTAAATTAAAAAAAATATAATAAACATTTTAAATAAACAACCTAACCCTTCACCTACAAGAACTTGAACAACAATAACAAAGACAGCCCAAAACAAGTAGAAGGAAGGAAATAACCAAGATCAGAGCAGAATTAAATGACAGAAAAACTAAAAGCACAATTCCAAGGATCAATAAATCCAGGAGCTGGTTCTTTGAAAAGATACACAAAACTAACAGGCCTTTAAGCAGACTCATCAAGAAAAAAAAGAGACAGGAACCAAATAAACACAATCAAGAAAAGAAAGAGGAGAGATTACAATTGATACCAGGAAATGCAAAAGTTTGTAAGAAATTACTACAAAGAACTATATGCCAAAAAATTTGAAAACCTAAGTGAAATGCGCAGATTTCTAGAAAAATATAATCTTCCAAAACTCAATGAAGAAGAATCAGAAAGCATGAACAGACCAATAACACCTGATGAAACTGAAACAGTAATTAAAAAGCTTCCGATACACAAAACCCGTGGACTGGATGGTATCACAGGAGAATTCCACAAAGCATTTGAGAAAGAGCTAACCCCTATCTTTCATAGACTAATGCAAAATATCCAAGAAGATGGAAGACTCCCAAAGTATTTTAATGAAGCTAGCATTATCCTAATCTCAAACCAGATAAAGACACAACAAAGGAAGAAAACTTCAGGACAATATCGCTGATGAACATAGGTGCTAAAATCCTCAATAAAATATTGGCAAACCAAATCCAGAAATTCATTAAAAAGATCATACGCCATGACCAAGTAGGATTCATCCCAGAGATGCAAGGATGGTACAACGTTTCCAAATCAATAAACATAACACATCACATGAACTAAAGCAAAGAGAAAAAAATCACATGATCATATCAATAGATGCAGAGAAAAACATTTGATAGGGTACAACACCCATTTATGATAAAAACACTCATCAAAGTGGGAATAGAGGGAGCATTCCTCCACATAACAAAGGCCATGTATGAGACCCACAGCCAACATCACACTTAATAGGAAAAAACTAAAATCTTTCCCACTAAGATCAGGAACAAGACAAGGTTGTCCACTTTCATCACTTCTATTCAACATAGTATTGGAAGTTTTAGCCACAGTGATCAGACAATAAAAGAAATAAAATGCATACAAATTGGAAAGGAGGAAACAACACTGTCATTGTTTGTAGATGACATGATAGTCTACATAGAAAATCCTATAGACTCCACCACAAAACTGCTTGGCCTAATAAGTGAATTTGGCAAAACAGTAGGATACAAAGTCCATAATCATAAATCAAAGGCCTTTTTGTACAACAACAATGAAGCATCAGAAATGGAAATCAGGAAAAAAAAATCTCATTTGATACAGTAATGAGAAAAATAAAATACTTAGGAATAAACCTAACCGAGGAAGTAAAAGACCTGTACTCAGAAAACTACATAACACTAAAGAAAGAAATTAAGGAAGACACAAACAAATGGAAATATATACCATGTTCGTGGATTGGAAGAATTAACATCATCAAAATGTCCATATTACACAAAGCAATTTATAGATCCAATGAAATACCTATTAAAGTACCAATGTCATATTTCACAGATGTAGAACAAACACTTCAAAAATTTATATGGAACCATAAATGACCCAAAATAACTGCAGAAATTTTGAGAAAGAAGAGCAAAGTAGGAGGGATCACAATACCTGATACTAAACTGTATTACAAGGCTACTGTAATCAAAACAGTCTGGTATTGGCAAAAGAACAGATACAAGTACCAATGGAACAGAATAGAGAGCCCAGAAATAAACCCAAGTCTCTATGGTCAATTAACATTCAACAAAGGAGACAGCAGCATAAAATGGAGCAAAAATAGCCTCTTCAACAAATGGTGTTAGAAGAGCTGAATAGCTACGTGCAAAAAAATGAAACTCGAGCACCGACTTACACCATACACAAAAATAAATTCAAGGTGAATAAAAGACTTAAATGTAAGTTGTGGCACCATTAAAGTCCTAGAGAACAGGGGCAGGAAAATCTCACATATTCCATGCATCAATACTTTCACTGATATGTCTCCTAGAGCAAGGGATATAAAGGAAAGAATAAACAAATGGGATCTCATCAAAATAAAAAGCTTCTGATGGCTAAAGAAAACAATATTAAAATGAAAAGAGAGCCAACTGTATGGGAAAACATATTTGCCAATGATACCTCAGACAAGGTTTTGATCTACAAAATATATAAAGAACTCACATGACTCCACTCTAAGAACACAAGCAATCTAATTAAAAAATGGTCAAAGGACTTGAATGGACACTTCTCCAAGGAGGACATACAGAGGATCCAGAGACATAGGAAAAGATGTTCAGTATAGCTAGCTATCAGAGAGATGCAAATTAAAACCACAATGAGATACCACTTCACACTGTTGAGAATGGCCATCATAAACAAAACAACAAACAAGTGTTGGAGAGTCTGTGGAGAAAAGGGTACCTTAGTGCACTGTTAGTGGAATTGCAGACTGGTGCAACCACTATGGAAAACAGTATGGAATTTCCTCAGAAAACTACAAATGGAATGGGCTTTTGACCTGGCAATTCCACTGCTAGGATTATATCCTAAGAACCCTGAAACACCAATCCAAAATAAACTATGCACCCCAACATTCATAGCAGCACAATTTACAATAGCTAAAGTGCTGGAAGCAACCTAAGTGCCCATAAGTAAATGAATGGATCAAAAAACTGTGGTACATTTACACAATGGAATTCTATGCAGCAGAAAGAAAGAAGGAGCTCCTACTCTTTGTAACAGCATGGATGGAACTGGAGAGCATTATACTAAGTGAAACAAGCCAGGTGGTGAAAGATAAATACCATATGATCTCACTTTTAACAGGAATCTAATCACGAAAATAAACAAGCAAGCAAAATATAGCCAAAGACACTGAAATTGAGAATAGGCTGGCAGTGACCAGAGAAGAGAAGGGCGGGGATTATAGGGGAAAGTGGTGAAGGGTTTGCAGAAACAATTATAAAGGACACAAGGACAATAACCAGATGGGGTGGAAATAGGGAAGGGAGGTGGGGTGGGGTGAGGTGGTGGAGAGGGGTGGAGAGGAGGCAGAAAACTGTACTTGAACAACAATAAAATTCAAAAGTATTTTTTTTAGAAAGGCATAGTGAAAAAACAAAATTTAAATAAGGGTTATATCATTCAAGTAAGCAAAATATGTAAGACAGTTGAAATATATGAAGACCAATGGACTATGAAAGAATATTAAGAAATTCTTGTTAATGTTTTGAGTATGACAATGGGGAGTGGTGAGACTCAGTAGCCCAATGAAGAGCAGGCAAGCTGCTTGAATCAGCCTCAGGGTGAGCAGGGTGAATCAGCTGTCTGGCAAGCTGCCCAAGTCAAGCACAGGCATGCAGCTCAAATCACACTCATGGCAAGCCAGCCACTGTGCATGAGTTCCTTAAAAAGCGTCTGAGAACCTTTTTTTTTTTTTTCTTAAGTAAAAACCTCTGGTTTAAGCCCGCCATTCTTAACAAGTACCTGGCTTTTCATACAGCCCACTTTCTAACCAGACTGGAGACTATCTGTATGAGGGTCCAACATGGCCCAACTGTTCTCCCTTCTCCAGGTGTTGCCTGGCTTCCCAATTTCTTTGATAATGACCTAGCTGGCATCCGCAGATCCAGCAGGTGTACACAGCCTCTGTGTGTCTCCCACTTCGTCTCTATTCCCCACAGTGACTTCAAGCATCCAGGTCCCTCCTGGTGCTGGGCTGCCCTCCCTGCTCTGGTAGGGAAGGGAGCTGGTGATCTAACTCTCCTCCCCATATCCTGCAGCAGGTGCCAGTCCATGGGCCACAGTGGCCTAGGTCCCTGGGCAGATCCCAGGGACTTTACCTTCCCAGCACAATCTCCTCACCATCTCTTTTTAAATGTCCTCTACAATTTTTGACCTCCCAAGTTCATATAAGGTGTGATTCTGTTGGCTGTTCACTCTGTTCCTCAGAAGATCAACTAGGTGTTCCAGCTGGGCACAGTGAGAACTGGGCTCTGCTTTCACCTACCTCACTGCCATCTTCGAAATTCCACCTTATTTAGATTCTGATTCAAACGTACCTTTTAGTCTGTAAGTTCTTATGCATTTCCTTTCTTTGTTTTGGTTTCTTACAGATTTTTGTTGAAATTACCAGGTGATTTGTCTATAGAATTTCCCATAGTCTGGATTTAGCTGATTGTACCCCTGTGCTGTCATTCAACTTATTGGAAGATGACTTTTAAGTAGGGTGCTCCTTCTAAGGATGTGGCATTTGAACAGAGACACAAATAAAGGAAGCCAGTGAGCAAGACCTGCAGAAGTCTGAGGATTAGAGTGTCTGATTCAGCTTCCATTATTTTTTACCTTGTGTGCTCACAGTTTCAACCTCTGAGACCCTGATTTTTTCATGTAAGTGCCCTTCCTGCTATGACAAGTAATCCAGCTGCCCTCATCAATCTGCAGTGAAATATTTATGTTAAAGCACTTGGTTTTAAAAACTGGAAACAGCCCAAATATCTACCAGAATGAATCAACAATGTGCAATATATTCATATAATGAAATATTACTGAGCAATGAAAAATGAATGGACTCCTCATGTAAGCAGTACACACATGGGCCAGTCTCGAAACATGTCAAGTGGAAGAACCTGAACACAGAAGAGTATGCATTATATGATGTCATTTATGAAGGTCAAGAGTAGGCAAACTAATCTACAGTGATAAAAATCAGAATAGTACTTTCTTTGGGGATGATGGCAACTGGGCAAAGGCATGAAGAAATCTTCTGGAATGAAGGGAATGGGTTATCTCTTGATCTGGTTGGTGTGTGCATGGGTTTACACATATGTAATAATTCATGAGACACACAAGATATTTGTAATTTCCTGTACGTAAATGTGGACCTTGAGAAAGTAGATACCTGCTAAGAAGGGCCCCTGGTGGCTAACTGGGTTCAAAAAAGGTGGGGATAGGGCTCTCATGCAAATCGTACTTCAGAGAGAAGCCAGCACTAAGCTGCCTGCCTCCCACACTGAGCTGCTTGCCTGCACTGTGTTCCTGCTGTCTGAGCCAGCCCTTATAAAGAAGTTCCTAGAATTGTAGTTCACCAATAAAACTAAGACTTTACCCATCTAATTGGAGCTGCAAAGTTGTATTCCCATCATCTTCTTCACTGACCAATCAGAGCAGCTCCATTCTGACCAGTCAGGCCAGCGCCTTTTGGACCAACCAAACTACAAGGATTTGGAGTCATCATTTGCATGAAGATGGACCAATCAGGGTTCTGGGATAGGAACTTCTGTCTATATAAGTCATCTCTGCTCTGGCTCAGGGAGCACACTTTCTCTTTCCACTGAAGATAGCATTTCCCTGGCTGGAGGTCTGAAAACATCTTGCCAAAACAGAGGGGAACAGACTGGTATAAATCAGAGTTGGTTAGATGAAGAAGGGCCTTACCCCAGGGCAACCTTGCCCCAGGGCTGCCTTGCCCCTGGGCTACATCACAGTCATACTATTTCATAATTGAGCTGTAGCACTATTGAGTTGTCCCATAGCTGTGCTGTTCTCAGAGCAGTGCTGTTCCACAGTTGAGCTGTTTTGCACTGTTTCCTTCTTCACCACACCCCACATTGGGGATTTCTGTTGGCATCAAATTGGCACCAATGACCATAAGTTGATATAAATTATACTTTAATTAAAATAATTAAAAAGCAGGTGGAGTTTGGACTCAAAAGACTAGTTCACTGTTTAACCTTTATCAATTCTCCTAATTACTGAGAACCTCAGCTTCTTCTATATAAAATGGACTAACACAACCCACTTCACTGGTATTGCCAGCAAAGCATTTAGCACAGTGTGTGGCACACAGAAAACCCTGAAAACAATTAGCTATATTTTTTAATATAATTCTAATATCCTCCTTCCATTCCCTGGCAAAATCTCAATCCTGCAGACTCCACATTTTTCTCAATTCCCTGAGACACTTCTCTATCAGGCCCACAAAAAACTTACATTTATAACTTGTTCATTAATGATATGTGCCTCACCTCCCACTACTATTCTTTTAATTGTTCCTTTAACTGTCACTTGATCTAATTGTAGCTGCAGCCTAGTTGGTCACAGCAGTCTGTGGGAAGCAGTCTACAGATTCAATGCACTCTCTATCAAAATTCCAATGACATTTTTCACAGAACTAGAAAAATAATCCTAAAATTTGTATGGAACCACAAAGACTGTTCATAGCCAAAGCAATCTTGAGAAAGAACAAAGTTGGAAGTATCACACTACCTGATATTAAACTGTACTACAAGGCTATAGTAATCAAAACAGCATGGTACTGACATAAAAACAGACACATAGATCAATAGAACAGAATAGAGAGCCCAGAAATAAACCCATGTCTATATGGTCAATTAATCTATGACAAAAAGTCTACGATGTGTAATGGGGTAAAGACAATCTATTCAATGAACGGTACTGGGAAAACTGAACAGACACATACAACAAAATAAAACCAATCACCCAGATTTCAAAGCACACTCACTATGTTGTTTCTCCTCAGGGATGCACTGGGGCCACCCACTTCTCACTCATGGATTCTGAGCTTTGTTCTTGCAGCAGGTGGATGTCAGCAGAGGCTGGTATTTTCTCTTTCTCTCCTTTAAAACAAGAGAAAGGTTAAAATGGCAATCTCTCCTGCTTTGTACATGTACAAAAAAGGGTTGGAATTGCAAATGAAATTGACTAATCAAACTTCAAATGTCTGAGTGGCAGATGTACCTGGTAAGTCTTTTAGCCAACAACAAACAAGGCCATCAATTAGACTTGATTTTTCAGACTCTAAACTTTCTCTACCTGTCTTATTAAAGATTTCCAGTGAAACATTTTAAATGCCCACATTACTTTAAGCAAGGGAGAAATGTGTAACTCATTTTACTCTTTGCCTATCTGGGGCCCTCTGCATTTCCCTAGTAACTGGCCTATCTTGCCTGAGAGGGGTATTCTTCATATTTTGCACCATTTCCACCATTCTTAGGACCAGGCAAGCAGGAGACATACCAATCCTGTTGCCCAACAACTAGCTATCAAGATCTCAGAGGACTTTGAGCCTTCTGGACACACCCTTGATACCCTGGAGCAGTAGACCTCAGGTCAGGGAGATTCATCCCCCAAAGGATGTTTGCAAACATTTTTTATTGTAACAATTTAAGTGGAACTACTAGCATCTAGTGGGTTGAGGCCAGGCATGATACTGAGCATCCTACAATGCATAGGATAGCCCCCCAGAAGCCCAGAATCACCTAGTCCAAAATATCCAGTGTTAAGGCTGAGAAAACCATGCCCTAGAGCCTGGGCCAGCAGCAACAACACCTCTTAAGAGCTTGTTAGAGATGCAGAGACTCAGTCCTCACACAAACCACAGATGGGATACAGAAGAAGGTGAAAAACCAACCTCATGTCAGTCAGGACAGGCTAATGTTGGGTTGGCCACATCTGTATAGGGCTGAATAGTAAATAGTGTAGGCTTTGAGGGCCAGATGATCTATGACACAACTACTTAGCTGCAACTATTCAACTAGGCCTTTATAGTATAGAAGCAGCCCCACTCAATGTGGAAAGAAATAAGCAGGACACTATTCCAGTTATTTTATAGGCATTAGTTTGCTGACCTCTGGGCAAGGTCATGCTGTGGAAACAACCCCAAAATAGCAGGGATTATTTTACAAACATACTGTGCATCCATCATAGGTTGGCTGAGGTCTGGTCCCAGGGTCCCAGCCTTCACCATTAGAACCTTCACTGCTCATGCAGAGAGGAAAATATATAACACACATTGCACATGCAGTACACAGTTCAGGCACATGTCAGCCCCTAAAGCTTCTATCTGGAAGTGTTGCCCACCTGTCTTACACTTTATTGACCAAAGCAGTCATGTGGCCATGACTAACTTCAAGCAGGTGGGCCTATGTGAACAGAAGAATGACAATTTTTAAGGACTACCTAGGTCCCTTTTCCCCAGAATTCCATGCCCTATCCCTATGCTTAATTTATTCTATCTATGAATTTTGTCAAGGACTTGAATAGACCTGGCAGGGTTGCATCCCAGGTTAAGCCTCCTCATGGCTTCTATAAGGAATATGGTACAAACATACGTGGATCCAAGTGCCTGCTCTATGCTAGACACTGAGCAATTAACATGCTGCATACCTGTCCGCTCTCAAAAAAGACCTAGGAGGTGGATACTATCTACCTTTTCCAGATAAGGAAACTGAGATGGAGAGGTGATATGGCTTATCAAGACCACCAGCTGGTACTTGGTAGAACTGAGACTCAAATTCAGGTCTGTCTAATCTTAAAGCCTATCTATTATAACATCATCATGATCAGATTTTCTTTTAAACACTTATTGGGTATCAGATATTGTATATAATTCTTTTTTTGCTTTTAATCCTCTCAATAACCCTATGAAGTAGGTATAATTAACCCCATTTTACTGATAAAGAAAAGGAGCAAAGAAACTAATATGTCCAAGGTCACACATTCAGTGTTTGAACCAACATTCCAAATCAGATTTATTCACTCCAAAAATGATGGTTCTGATAGTTTCTAGTACTAGGACATCTGTTCTGAAACTGAAACCCAGGGCACTGTGGGTGCCCTGCTTATAGTACTTGGGCCTTCCCAAGTCAGTGGGCATCATCAACTTTCAGCTGTCAGGACCTGCATCGCTTTGCCTGAGGGTTTTCTTAGAAGCTACACAAAGGAGGCTGCTCTGTGTTCATGGAAGGTCAGCAGAGCCAGGAAATCATCAACACAGGACCAGCACCTGACCCCCCCCCCCACCCAACCCTACTTTCTGTTCTCAAACAAAAACAACTGGAGTAGGTGTACAAATATCCCAGTTCCCTTGCCTCCTTGGTGCAACAACTGTGGGAGGATGTTCTTCACTTGTTCCCATAAGCCCGAGTGGCATAGCACTCCATCTCCCCCAGCAGGAGCAAATAGATCATGCATCCATTATTGGCTGTGATTTCAGGGTGCCAGATTTAACAAATAAAAATTATAGGATCCCCAGTTAAATTTGAATCTCAGATCAAAGTGATTTATTTTATAGTATAAGTATTTCCCATGCAATTGTTTCAAAATATACTAAAAAGGTATTGTTTATCTGAAAAATATTGCACAGGACATGCTTATATTTAAAAAATACTCATTGTTTATCTGAAATTCAAATTTAGTCATCATCCTTTGTTTTATTTGGCAGCCTGACTGCCATCCCTTCCCTATGTCATATCCTCACTTCGCTACCTTCATCTCCCCTTATAAGTAAATGGCTTGCACTTGAATGTTTGTCTCTAGGTCTATACCGGATAATAAAAAGTCATCAAAGGGAAACATTTTGTTGAAGTGGAAGAGTTTAAACAAAAAACAGCAAAAGCACAGAAAGCCATCAAAATCAACAAGTTCAAAAATTGTTTTGAGGAGTGGAAAAAATATTTTGATAGGTGTATTGCATCAAATGGAGAGTACTTTGAAGGTGACTGAAGTTTAAACATGTAAGAATAAATACACAATGTTTTGTTAATAAATTCCAGTTTGGGAGGGTCTACCCTCACATCTTCTATATCTTGGCTATTATAGATAATGCTGCAGCAAACACAGGGTTTCATATGTCAAAATAATTAGTGTTTTGGATTTCTTCAGATAAATACTCAGAAGTAGAATTGCTGGTTCCTTCTTTGTCTCTTACTATAGACTTTGTTTTAAAGTCTATTTTATCTGATATAAGTATAGCTATCCCAGGTTTTTGTTTGCTTCCATGTTCATGAAATATCTTTTTCTATCCCTTTACTATCATTCTGTGTTTATTTCAATATGAAGTGAGCCTCTTGTAGGCAGCATATGTAAGGATCTTGTTTTTTTATCTATTCAGCCACCCTATGTCTTTTGTTAGGAACATTTTATCCATTTACATTGAAAGTAATTGTTGATGGATAGATAGTTATAGCAATTTTTACAGTCATCGTCATTTTACTATTCATATTTTTTAACTTTTTTTCTTCTTCTTCCTAAAGGAGTCTCTTTAACATTTCTTGTAATACTAGTTTGGTGGTGATAAATTCCTTTAATTTTTTTCTTGTCTGGGATATAAGAAGAGACTTGACAGAGAGCTTGCTTCTCTCTCTTTCTCTCTCTCTCTCCCTCCCTCCATCCCTCCCTCCTGCTATTCCTCCCTTTCCTTTATCCATGTGAAAACAAGACACAAACAAGAAGGCAACAGTCTGCCTAAGCAAGGGAGTGGCCCCTCACCAGACATCAAACTTGCTAGCATGTTGATTTTGGACTTTCCAGCCTCCAGAAATGTGAGAAATAAATGTTTATTGTTTAAGTCACCCAGTGTATGGTATTTTTATCATAGCATCCCAAACTGATTTAAGACAGTAGCCAAATATACAATGCAAACATGTACCTTCTCTTCTTGGAATCTTTATTTTCATCAGTTGTATAGAAGTTTTGGAGTTAAGATCAAGGGCTCTGGAATAAATCAGCCTAAGGTTAAGTCCTAGCCCTTGGGAATGTTATTTAACTATTCTATACTTGTCTTTTTAATCTATAAAATGTGAAAAATTATAGTACCAGTCAACTTAGGTTAAGTTATGCTGCTGTAACAAACCACTCCAAAGCTGCAGTGGGCTTACAAGAAGAAGTCCTTGCTCTAGTCACATGTCTGTTGTGGGTTGGCTGTGCACAGTTCCATATAGTCTTCATTCTGTAGTGCAAGCTGATATGGCAGCCTCTATATGGGACACTGTCAATCTCATTGCAGAAGAAAAAGAATCCTGGCAGAAACACATAAAAATTGTTAAAGCTTCTATTTGGAAGTGGCATACATATATCACTTCTGCTCATGCCTCTTGGCCCCAGATTTTTCATACAGTCAAAACTGAAGTCATAGGGTGGGAAGCATAATTCTCCCACATGGAAGAGAGGCCTACTTTTGAACAACAATGCAATTTACTATACTAATATATATGACTGTAATGGGGATTGAAGGTAAGGGGCACATGGTAAGTATTTGAAAAGTTATCTGTTATCAATATTAGTGCCATCATTTTAAGTTCTAAGAACACAGCAGGATAAGGAACTTTTCATAAGTAGGCCCTTCTATACAGTAGTCATTTACATAAAGACTTTGAAAGTACTAATTCTATTTAGAGATAGTATATGGATTAATAGGTACTGTGAATCAATGACCAAGTAAATAAAGTTTATTCAACTGTAAAATGAATAAAACTGATGTCTACTTTATAAGGATGCTATAAGGACTAAATAAGAAAATGTACATAGTGGTAAATGCAAGATGGCTTCTCTCTTTCCCATCTGCTAGATAGTTCAGAGGAGGACTCTGAAACCCCAAAAGATGGTAGAAACAAGGGTGGGTCCTGGGTCCCTGTATGACAGAGTGAGGCAGATCCCCATTTGCCAGCTCCACCATGGTAAGGAGCATTGTATTGTGAGAAATACACCTTTATTATGTTAAGTTACTGAGATTAGGAGTTATCAGTTGCAGTAGAGAGCCTTTCTTAACTAACCCAAAGGTATGTGGTAAGGTGGGGGTTGTAACTGTCCCCTCTCTGCAAAAAGAGCAAACTGGAGAGTCAAGTGCCTTTATTGGAGAATTTACTGACAACAGTTACGCTGTATGTCACAACTACCAGCAGAAAGCAAAGAGTGGCTGCAAGGGTTATCCTTGCCCTCCATGATCTCTTAAGGGTATGGAAGAGGTATCTTCCATTGTCCTTTCTCTCTGCATGGGAACAGCAGGAAAATATCTAGTACATGGTGTTCTGCTGGCTCCAGTGACAAGTAGACGAAGTTTTATCACTCATCAGACAGGAGTCCTCTGAATTGACTAATTTAATCCCTGACACTTCTTTAGAAGGAGAATCCTCACTTTTTTTTTCAACTCTTCCCTTCACTCAGTCTAGTTTCCACAAAGCAAGATAGTCACACTCAAGTCAGCTCAGCAGGGAGCAGATATCATTGGAGCGATTCTTCCTCAATTTGGCTGACTGAATTGAGTTCATGATACTGACTTCTTTAGCCTCAGGGCTTTGGATGCCATTGACCACCAGTCCCTAGAGACTAGGACCCTACAGATTAATATAGTGGTGGGTGACTCAAAAAGGAGAGAGTCCAGATTTGGAGGCTGCACTGGCCTAGGTTTGACTCTCAGCTTCATTTAGCACATACTACCAGCTGTGTGACCTAGGAACATAATTCAGCCTCTTTGAGTTTGTATTTCTGTGCCTGAAAAGTGGGAACTTAATAAACTCTAACTTAGAGTCCTTAAAAAAGTCAAATGAAGGAATGAATAAAATGCCTGATGTTTAGTAGCTCTTCTCCCCATCCCTCTCTTTTATATTTGGGACTACACATTTCAGGATCTTCAAAGTCACTTACTACTTTTTAAATCCTTAAAATTGAACTCACCATCTTACTGCTCTTCACTGGTCATTGGATGAAATTTGTAGAAAAAACAAGCTTAATATTTTATAATAGGAGCCACTGTGGACCTGGTAGCTGGAGCTGCATAGTACCTTAGAGGAGAAGAAAGAGATAGCACCCTCATCTAATGCTTAAAAAGGCCCTTATATAACCTCAAATCTTCAAACCATCCCACTTTCTACTCTGCACTATTTGAACAGGAAAGAAACATCAGAGGCTTGTTTACAAACCATAACATACCCTCTTGTCACATCTGAGTGCATTGCCAGATTACCTAGTAGGCCGGGATTGCAAATAGATGGCATGTACCCTATTGCTCTTCAGGCCTATACCTGTGGCAGGCATCACTAATCAATCACAGCACTATTCCCTACTAAGCCCACACAGGCAGCAGAATCTTCCTCCACTTAGCATTCTGGCAGACACTACCAATCAATCAGAAATGATGCTCAAGTGGGAACCTATTTAACAAATCATAGATACTTGTTTTCTGGAATTGCCTAGCCATGGTGAACAGTAAGCTAGAGAAACACAGTCAGGAAGAAATCAAGAGGCATCATTGAGCTGTCAAGTGCTCAGGAGAACCTAGAACATGAGTACCAGTGAAATGTGAATGAAACTAGCCATGGAATCCAGGTCTGAAGGACTATTTCCAAAGAACGATTTCTGTACTTTCTATATATTGCTATGCTGGGAAAGGTTGTTTTCTCAGGTGAATGAATGAAGCATATATAGAGGGGGGCTATTTTCACACAGGTCTAAGCATCATTAACCAATCTTCTATCTAAACACCCAGAGCTCATCCCACCTCCAGAACTGTTAACAAGACAATGATATATAGTGCACAGTGTTATCTTCCAAAGTGGGAATCCTTGTCTTCAGTGAATGGCCATGAATCAACTAAACAGGATACACCAAGATGTTTAAGACAGCCATATATTTATTTATGAGAGACTAGTGAGTTCAGTCTTTCTGCCAGTTACCTTTATGGTTGTTATGAAGTTTGAATAATGTTTATTTATCACCGATACTGTTTCCTATACACAATGGAGTCTGTTCAGCTTTTAGAGATCTTTCTAATGTTTGCTGCTGATCTCTGTGGCATAAAAAAGGGGATCTTTTTCCTTGTTTCTGCAAAGGAATTCATGCAAAGCTAATTTGGATGATAATATAATACCATTTAGCACATACTACCAGCTGTGTGACCTAGGAACATAATCCAGCCTCTCTGAGTTTGTATTTCTATGCCTGAAAAGTGGAAACTTAATAAACTCTAACTTAGAGCTCTAACTTCTATGCATGAAGGTGCATGGGTTATATTATTTGAACCTTTTCATAGGAAGAGATTAATCACTTGGTTTACATCACCAACCTTATGATTTTAATAACTAGTCTGGTCAGATGAAAAGCAAAAATGTATCTTTTATGATGGAATATGCTACCTCATGGAAGAACCTTCTGTTCATACTGTCATTGGACAAAATAAATCCAGAATGAAACTATGTCATTTCTTATTGTTGTTCACTATGATATTAAGAGCTCCCATACTTGAAAGTTGATCGTGTCTTAACTGTATGCAGTCTCTCAAGACAAGGAAGTATGAACCATCGATAATTCTGTACTCTTCAGAAGAGAAAACTGAGGCTCAACATTGGTAAGTCATACCCACAGTTCCCTTCCCTGGTACTGATAGGGAAGGATTCACAGGCAATTTGTTCTAATTCCCAGTGCTGTGCTGTCCTCATGGCCAAAATGCTCTTCTACTCAAGATTAGAGCTGCCAAATACCATGTGGACAAAATAAAAACCAAACTAACTGCAACTCTAATTGTCTAGTTTATCTTGTGGTCCTAGAGGTACTCTCAGCCATGGAGATGTTGGCCCACTGGGCTCCTTGAAGGAGCCCAGGGGCTACGTTGTCCAGCTCAGAGGAGCCAGGCAACAGAGACTCACCTCCTCCCTCCTGTTTGCCAAGGGCACTAACCTCCACATGATGCCTCTCACGTCTGGCTCTCTACCAGGCAGCCAGCATATATTACTGTCAGATCACAATACTGTTCATAATCATCACAGACCACACTGGCAGCCTCCCAACAACTTGCTTTGTAGCACATAGTATGTGCTAGGTAATATAGTGCCATATAAAATATAATATAGCGTATTATCTCATTATATTCTCCTAACCTCTCTGGAAGTAAGAAGAGTAATCTACCCTTTTTACATACTAGCAAACTGAGGTTTAACTTGGGTCTGTCCAAAGTCACATGCAAAGAAGTCAGGAGATTTGAAGACTAGAATCCAGGCACTTAACCTCTTATTTTTAGAATTTGAGGACCTTTTTCTGAAGGGGCAAAGCAACACCCATGAAGACAAACCCATAGGTAGTCTCAGAGGTAGAATGATAACCAGGGCTCTTTCCTCATTCTAGAACTTTCTCCACCTTGCTATACTGCCCCATTTTTTCATCATGTTTGTTCCCAGCAACCAGGCATAGACTGTTGGCTATGATAGGACTCTTAGCTGCAGTGACATGAACCCAACTCAAACCAGCTCAACCAAAAAAAAATGTGGGACAGAGTTGGATTTACTGGCTAGCATATATGAAAAGCCCAGGACCTGCAGGCATAGCTGTATATAAGAGCTCAAACATCATCAGGACTCAGTCTTTTTTTTTGCCTTTTCCTTTCTCTCTCAACCCTACTTTTCTCCCTGTTAACTCCATTCTTGGCACATGGAGTTCACTCTCTGCACTCATTCCCCAACTGCCCTCCTAGATAACTGTCTCTAGGAGTCATCATAAGCGATAGCTCATGAAAACAAAAACCACTTTGGCTATTTACATTGGAGAGAATTTACTGCATTAAATTCACTCCTGAATTTGTTACAGGAGTGATAGAGTTGCTTAGAAAACAACCTGGGGATGTTGACTAATTCAGAGATATTCCATAGTAGAAAGGCACTGCCTCCCTTATATCAGAAAGACAAAGAGAGCAAGGTGATGGGGCCCAGAAGCTGGGGACCAGCCTGTTGGGGCTTTACTCACAGAGGAGCTATAGCTGTTGCTGGATACTGTGCCTAGGACAGGGAGGGAAAACTACTCTGGTTCTCCTGACTTTCACCCTCAGTCTGCCCCGTACCTTCTATTGGTCCAACACAGCTGAAAGCCAGCTGGCAGATGTGCTTGGGAGAAGTAGCCCACAGGGGCCAGCCCTCTAGAGTACATCTAAGTGTAGAGGGAGAGTAATGAAGTAGGAGACAGACTATGAGGGCAAAAGACCCAGTAC
This sequence comes from Tonatia bakeri, assembly GCA_004024845.1. Taxonomy (NCBI): domain Eukaryota; kingdom Metazoa; phylum Chordata; class Mammalia; order Chiroptera; family Phyllostomidae; genus Tonatia; species Tonatia bakeri. Next base: position 71,683 of record PVIA01005633.1, read on the forward strand.
AGTTCCCATGGAAAGTAATATTTTTAATAGTTCCAACAGGAGTCCTAGAAATATTTCTGATTAGTCAAGGTGTGGATGTCAGGCCCATCCCTAGTGGGGAGGCTGTCAGGAGATGCACAGACACTAAGTGAAGCAGGAAGGCCCCCAAAACAAAGGCAAGGTTCTATTACCTAACATGGATGCAAGGTTGGCAAACATGGATATCTACAACATGCTGCTGGTGGTTGGATACTAGAAGATGAACAATTGCAAATAACCCAACTCAGGTTACACATTTCCATATGGCAAAATTTTAGGTTTGCTGTGATGCCAAACTATGGCCAAGTTCAGGACATTGCTGATACATGCCCAGTCCCTGGGAATGTGGGAAAGGTAGAAAGTAGTTGAATAAGCACTGTTTTTGTTCCCTTTAATGAGGCATCCTCACTCCTTCACCTGGGTCTTATGGCATGAGACCTGAGGTCTGGGTGGGAAGAGTGGCTTAAGAACCCAAAACCAGGAAGTGCAAAAAATAAACATCTAAATGGTCTTCAGTGGCACTTTGCCTTCTAAAGAAAACACTTTGCAGTCCAAATGCCAAGGCCAAAGAATCTCCTATGAATCTTTTATGATCTCTACAAATTTTAAGAGAGAGAATTGGTGAGCAACTGAGCTTTGTCACTGTCAAGTTGTTTATTGAACATGTCTTTAATGGAGTCTTCAGCAGCCATAAAAATGCATGAAACAGCCTTCTGGACACAAGCAAACCTGACAGATGGAGCAGCAACACTCCAGAAAAGCCAAATGGTCTGGACTTGTCCTCTTGTCTGTTAAAAAGAATATATCTTAGTCTCTTAGAACTTGTGCTTAGGGAAGCATTACGAATTCTGCATGAAATTTCTTCCCAAGGGAACACACACACACACACACACACACACACACAATCAGAACTAAACATGACATGGGGATGGCTTTTACATAGACAGTATTCCATAGTAGTTTAAAACTTGTGTACTCTGATAGGTTGAATAGCATCCCCCAAAATTCATGTTGACCCAGGACCTCAGATAGTGACCTCATTGGGAAATACATTCTCTACATTACATTTGAAAGTCTTGGTTTGCCCCTCTACAAATTAGGGCTATTAATAATGGCACCTACAGATAAAATGAACAAAGGCTATAGAGAAGGTATTATCATGTAAAAAAAGAACAATAAATGTTGACTATTGTTACTGCTTATGAGAAGAAAAGGGGAAGGAGGAAGGGGAACTAGTAAAAGCTAATACTGAAATAACAGAGCAATGTCCTCTGGGAGCACAGGACAAAGCTCTCAGCAGACAAATTGCCTTCCTATGCACAGCCCTCCAATTACAGTGCTTCAAAGGCTCCTTAACTTAAATCCCTCAGAAGAGGGGGCAATGCCTTCCTGAGTGCAGATGCTCAGGAGGTTCTGCTGTGATGGAGAGGGGCTAAAACTGACTTGAGACTCTCTGTGTCCCAGCCAGATGGCTTCCTGATGTTACAAGCCAGCCAGAAGGTTTAGGAGCCCAGATCAACACTAAGGTATGAAGACAACCTGAACTCCTTGTTCTTGATATGGACATAGAGTACAAATTCACTTGGTATTCACTGAATTATTGAAGTACTCATTTCTTTTGGAATTTATATGAAGTAAGCAGAACAAAACATGTACCATTTCCAAAAGAACTCATTCCCTCTGCTGGGGGTTAAATTTCTCTTGTGTGAAGGCACTCATGAAAATAAATTATCTTCAGGGGAAAGCACATGATTCCTAAAGGGGAACATTGTTCTCTACAAGTTTTCTGATTCAAGAGGTGTCTGTGTGGTGCACACACACACATATGTATGAAATGTAAAATTGGAAAATTACTAACCATATTCATTAAAAACTGAAAAGATGTATGTACCCAAAACAAATCTATACAACTTAGAAGTTTTATTTTCTCACACATAAATAAGAGATATTCAGAGCCATATATTTATAGTGTCCTCATGCTAAACTCAAGGTAAACTGCTTGTGTCCTTAGAGTCACCTATCACCCAACATAGCTGCTGGAGCCCCAGCTACCACATGTGTATTCCAGACCAGCATCTTCCAGAAGCATCTACTTTTTACACAGTCTTCCCTCAAAGACCCAAACAGTATTTCCATAGTTACATAAACACCCTAACTGTAAGTAAAACTGAAATGGCTTTTGGTTGGGTATACTGCTGCCTCAAACAGGTTCGAGTTCCATTACTCAGAAAGAAGGGAGAATGAGTAATGGGTGGCAACTAGCAGCCTCTGCCACATATGGAACACTAAAAGTAAACTTTACCAAGTCATTCTATGTGTATGATAAGGTCTAAAGTGAGATTGGCTATCATTTGGAGGTTAAAATTAATCATGTATCTTTGCTTCTATTTGTAACCTGATTAGACATATTTGACAGCTAAAATTCAAATTTGAAAAGAATTATATCTAAAGAAACACATGCTTTTGTGTAATTAACCTTACAAAAGAGTTTAATCAGTTTTAAAATCCTGAGTTCAGTTATAGCACTATTTACTGGTGTCTGCATAAGCTACTGAAACAAAACAACAACACAGACTGGCTTAAACAATAGACATTTGTTTTCTCACAGTTTTGGAGACTAGAAGTCCAAGATCAAGATGCCATCAAGGTTGTTTTCTGGTGAGGCCTACGTTCCTGCCTTGTAGATGGCTGCCTTTTCACTATGTTCTAACATGTCTTTTCTTCCTTACACATGTGCAGAGAGAGAAAGAGATCTCTGGTATCTTTCTATTCTCATAAGTGTACCAGTTTTAGGGCCCCACCCTAATGATCTGACTTTATCTTAATGACCTCCTTAGAAGCCCTATCTCCAAATATAGTTGCATTGAGAGTGCTTTAGCTGTGAATGAGGAAGGTGGCAATAATTTAATCCATGAGAATTAGTAATGAAAGCCTGTGAATAATGAGAGAAGACAACACCATTGCTTTTAAAACCATATTGTTGGTGCCACATCTGTTTTCTAGACATTTGCATGAAATAGATATAAAGGGATTGAGTTCATGACAACCAAATCTACTGGGAATCTTCCATAAGAAATTCAAGAATCCCCCCTCCTGATCTTTCCCTGCCATTTCCTGGAGGGCACAAGCCACGTATGTCAAACTCAGGAGAAAGTAGACACATGGATCTTTCTAAGTCAGAGGCTAGTTCAGTATCTCACAAAGTATTCCACAAAGAAAGGGTTGTAGAGGTGAGTTTAATTGGAATGCACTTAATTCAAATAACATTTTTTAAATGTTTTTCTGTTGTTTGACTAAATATTTTCTTGGAATCTTTAATGCATTTGGGTGTATTCTGAACCCTCATGATTGAGCCACAAGATGCAACATTTTCCAAACAAATTCAGATCTGCTTTGAATGTGCACTTTTGGGGATTGGTGTTCCACAAAGCACACATTGGGAAACTACGGCCACTCTCCTCTGGAGTAGGGTTCTTCACATTGGCACTACTCATATTTTGGGTGGGATAACTCTTAATTGCAAGGCTGTTACGTGCACTGTAGGATGTTTAGCAGCATCCCTGGTATCTACCTAGTAATAACCCTTCCACTATTCTTTCGTGATATCAACAAAAAAGTCCTCAGGCAGTGTCAAATATTCCTGGGGCAAAATTATCCTTCCATGAGAACTTCTGCTCAAGGGAAAGTTCTAGTATCAACAAAACTATACAGTGACTATTTAAGAGACCATTCTTTCTCAGCATGTGAATACTCAGCCCATTTTTAATAACACTATTATTTGTTTAAAAATACTCATTTCAAAAATTGAAATGGCAATATAAGTTGCTGTTTCTATAAAAAGTTTGAATCTTATGGAAATGTACGAAAAGAGTTCATAAATGAAACTTGCTTTAACAATGTTAGGAATTAGGTGTAGAAAAGACAGCTGTATTACTTTAAACAGAATTTAATTCCCCCAAACTTCACTTTTACACACTTTTTCAGGAAAACATCAATTATTGAAAGTCAAAGGTGGCACTTTTACATATTCCAAAAATCCAGTGGCACCCTGACCAGTGTGGCTCATTTGGTTGGGCATCATTCTGAAAAGTGACATGTTGCCAGTTTGATTCCCCGTGAGGGCATATACCTGAGATGCAGATTGGGTCACCTGTTGGGTGTGTGTGAGAGGCAACCAATCCGTGTTTCTCTCTCACATCAATGTTTCTCTTCCTTTCTCCCTCCCTTCTCTCTCTAAATATATATATTAAAAAAAAAATCCAGTGGCAATTGTCTTACCAATGATGTTTATTAAAATTCTCCTAGACCTATCAGGTCAGTATTAAACTGTGAAAGCCCTCCTATGAAGTGTCAGCCCCTAAGTATCTCAATAGGTCTAAAGAAAAATATTAGCCTGGAATATCTTGTTGTCCCAGAAATTAAGGGTGTGTTCAAAGGCCACTGGGGACATGTTCAAAGAACACTGGCCAAATCTGGGATCATTAGAACATTAGTAGTAAGTAAATATAACACATGGAATAAACTAATAATATTTGAATTTATGTAAATACATAAATAAAAAGGAAGGGTTCTACCTTATAACAAAAAGTCAACTAATAATAAGTCAACTAATAGACTTGATGAAATTAGAAAATGACTATTTGGCAACCATCATCATACCTGATTCTGTCAAAAACTAAAACTAGTATGTAAAAGTTTGAGTACTATTTGAGTCCTCAAAAAAATTTTGAGGAATATTTACACAGTCCCAAAGCACATTGTCACAATATAATTAATTGCTAAAGATAAAACAGAACTTTACAGTGGCGAAACTTGGCAAATAGCATATTAACCAAGAGCAAAGTCAGCATTGCCATTTGTGGGACAGGACAATACCTTGGGCATTCCAATGTAATGCACCGAGGAGAACACAGTCTCACTTCAGGTTTATTCCAGCCAAAGGCGCATAACTCAAGTCCATTCATGAGGAGACAAAGACAAACCCAAACTGAGGAATACTCATAAAATAACTGTCCTGTACATATCAGAAATGTCAGTGTCATCAAACACAAAGAAAGACTGAGGCTTTGTTCCAGTTACAGACAAAGAGACATGAGAACTGAATGCAACACATAATTTGGGAGTTTCTTTTATTGTAAAAAACAGTATTGAGGCAATTGACAAGATCTGAATACAGTCTGTAGATTAGATAACCATATTGTATCAGTGTTAATTGCCTGATTTTATCCTTGTATTGTAGCTATGTAAGAGAATATCTTCATTTTTATAAAATGCATGCTACTTTAAAAAGCAATCCCATTTGTGACTTCCTCTGAATGCTTTGGAGTAAGGGAAATACACGTGCATATGTGTACACACATTATATAACATGTATGTTGGAGAGAGACAGAGGAACCATGATAATTTTAATTGGGAAGTCTGGGTGAAGCATATTAGGTAGTTCTTTGTACTATTCTTGCAATTTATCTGTAAGTCTAAATTATGCCAATATTAACTGTTTAAAAAAATGAAGGCTCTGAGGTTCAAGATCACCCAACCCCAAACCCCTGGACTGAATTCTCCTTTCTGTTTCATCTTCCCTTATCCCTCCCCCATGCCAAAGAACTTACAAATGTCCTAAGAGGGCTCTGAGCACTTACCCATTAGCTTTTGGCTATGTGGTTTGTTTCAAACAGATTCCTGGGTCCCACCCCCAGAAACTCTGACTCATATCATCTAGAACAGTGGTTTTCTACAGATGCCTCAGTTCCACCTCTAGAGGTTATGACTTAATTAGTTTGGAGTGCTCTCTGGACCTCAGATGTTTTCTAAGCTTTGCAGATGATTCTAATGAATAGCCAAGGGTGGATGTGAATATGAAGCACTTAAAGATATTATTGAAATGCAAATTCTGATTCACTAAGTCTGAACAAAGCAAGTGCCCAAGATTTTGAATCTGACAGTCTGGTCGAGGATGCCACCCTGACAACACATTGAGTAGCAATGGTCCCACGTAGAGTAGATTCCAAGTGTTCTTTGCTAACACATCTTCATTGTCTTAAGTTTCAACAACTCCAAGAGGGCAGACACACCACCTGTTTTATTCTCTGTAGCTAGCACTATTCGTTCAATGTGTGCATGAATGAATGACTGAAGTTTCCCTAATACCATGCTAATCTTCACAAGTAATTCCCAGCAGCTCGATAATTTTAAAGGGTTATTAGAATAATAACCCTTTAAAATATATTTTGCATTAGAATTACCCCCATCATATTTCAAGAAATCAATGGCTTTTGAAACTAAAAACCACTTTGGGGCAAGAAGAATTGGCAAGATCTCACTCCTCTTCAGGAATCATCTGGTGCAGGTGCAAATGACTAACACAACCTTGAGTCAGAGGCTACCCCTTCTTTCTACACTTCTCAAATCATTTTCATATTAACATATCTCTAAGTGCCTATAATTCTCACATAAGTGTGATCTTTTGCAGAAGTTCAGTGGAGAATAACTTATTCATCAATGTATCTCAAGCAATAGTCTCAATAGCATGACATAAAAATTACACAGAAAACAGACATTTGGAAAAATACGGTGGCAGAATTTGTATTATTTAAGTAAATGTAAAGAAAATCCACCTATTGAAATGAAAAAAAAACTTTTTTGTTTGTTTGTTAAAGGTGGGCTCTCAGTTTAGTGATGAGTGGGCAGTCTCAGCTGACTCCATACTTCCCAGCTCTCTGATCAAAAAGGACCCATAGTCTGTCTTTTTTTCTTGGGCAAGTGGTTGACCATGGGCAAGGCCTGGTGCTGCCTTTCTCATATTATATTGTTTTGACACCACATGACTGAGTAGTGGGTTTGGCTACTGTCTTAGTCAGCTCAGCTATTATAACAAAAATCACGTAGACTTGGGGACTTAAACAACAGAAATTTATTTTCTCACAGCTGTGGAGGCTGTGAGTCCAAAATCAAGGTATGAGAGGCTTGGTTTCTCCTGAGGCTCTCTCCTTGGCACTCAGAGGGTCACCTTCTCACTGTGTCCTCACGTGGCCTTTTCTCTGTGTGTGTGCGCATCCATAATATTCTCTGTATGTCTAAACGTCCTCTTATTATAAGGACACCAGTTAGATTGGGTTAGGGACACCTTAAGGGCCTCATTTTAACTTCACCACCCTTTTAAAGTCCCTATCTCCAAATCCAGACACGTTCTGAGGTATGTGGGGGTGGGTAATAGTTCAACATATGTAACTGGGGGAGAGCACAATTCAGCCCATGACATCTCCCACTGGGGAGTTGTCCCGATTCTGTCTGCTCATATAGGGAACACTCTGTGCTAGGGTAGAAGGCACTTGGGCATAGACTCAGAGCAATGCACCTACTGGTAGTGGAGAGATGCCAGCATGGCCACAATTCTCTCAAAGGTGAACTCAAGGTGGATAAATGTGGATGGGAGGGTTTCAATGGCACCTTCCACCTTTACTGACTATTCCATCTAACACAGCACCTCTGTCACTTTCCAGCTGTTCACCTTCCTTTATTTTTCTTATCTCTTATTATATCTTGATATGTTATTTTTATTGAATTAAATCACATACCATAACTGGCCTATTTAAAAGAGGGCAACCATCACCACAGTCTAATTTCAGAACATTTTCATCACTCCAGAAAGAAGCCTGTACTCATTAACAGTCGCTGACATACCATATTTTGCTTTATTTTCATAATGACTAAACTCTCCTACCCCTAGAACAAAAACTTCTTGAAAACAGAGACTTTTAATTTGTTCACTGATCTGTTTTCATTCCCTAGGAAGGGTCTGTTACACAACTGCAACTCAAGTAAGTATCTGTTGATTCACTATAGGAACTAGAGCCACCTTCAAGAAAGTAACAGATTTTGAGACAGGGAGAAGAGCATATAACCGGTACACTCCAGCCAATGTGAGTCTTGTGCTGACAATACCACCAGATCCTCAGTGGCTTTCAGTTTTCAGAACTTTTCAGATTTGCAGAGAAGGGATAGTGGATTTATACTTTTTTTTATTCCCCAAAGCATGCCATGCTTAAATATTTAAAAAGAGAGAAAATTTACAAGAGAGAAAATTGGGAAATTACAATATCCCAATAAGAATGATATATGCAAAAGAAAAAAGGGAAAAATGTACAAAATTGAAACTAATTTTAGTAACAGCAATGGATTAAAAAAAAAAATCCTCACTCACAAATTCAAAAACAAAAACTGTCACAGTGATATGTCTTCCCAAATTTGGTTGAAACATGCCTCCTGGTTTTGAAGAGGTCTTTTCTTGGACTGCAGCCAAAAACACATTCCCGTGGCCAAGAAAAATTAAAATTGCAAGTGCAAATGCAAACACAGAGAGGCCTTCCAGTAACAGCTGGAGCACAACTCTGGTGGTCGAGACACCTTCTGAGCTATGTAATTACCTCATTGGGTAAAGCACACTCCTTGATGAGGCCACCATTTGTCAGGCCCAGAAAATATTTCAATTGGCAAAATTGTGTAAATGCTATCAATTTCATTGAATTGTTCTAAGTTCCTTGTCAAAATAATTAATGTGCATCTAAAATATAAACAGTTTTCCCCTACAGGGAATTGGAGTGTTCACAGAAAAAGAAGGATGCTGAGTTGGGGACAGCAATGGACTGACAGGCCACCTCTGCAATCTTGGGCAGATAACAATTGTCATGGAAAATGCTGTAGTTGCTTACTGCTTCATGCAGCTGAGTTCTACCATATACATTATTAAAGGATGTGCAGAACATTACACAGTTCATATACTTAATGATTATAGTTCATAGTCTAGGTCAGATATAATTACATGTTACATTAAAATAGCTTCACAGAGCCATTTATTCTGATTTAATTACTTAAAATGATAGTATAATGAACAATGCTTTCAAGGAAGAAAGAACCCTTTTAAGTGGCCTCATTTTAAGTTCATATGAAGAAAATTAACCATTTAACTAAAAGGAGGAGGACAAATCTATGTCTTAAAGAACACTGTTTCCATGTCACAAAGGTTATTTCCTTTTGATGACATGTTGTAAGTGATAGGGAAATAAAGACTTTTTTTAATGGGAATACAGATTCTCATTTTCACCTTTCCCTCCAAATCTCTGTTCTACTTGAGCTTTGCCACAGTCGACGATGATGTTAAACACCACCACTGAAATACTAGTGAGACAATCTTCATAAAGAGTAGGGTTATGGATGGCCCACATCAATTTCTTGGGTGGCATTAGAAACTGGGCAGAAGTAGCAGTGTGGCATATGCTGGAACTGGGCAGGGACAGGGTTCATGTTCAAGTTCTGACACTCATGCTGATGAGACTGTTTATAAGCTGTTTTCCTTGTCTGGGCCTCTACTTCCTCATCTTGAAACTAAGGATAAAAACAGCACCTATCTGGTAGGGTGGTTTTGAAAATCAAATGATTCAGCATGCATAGGACTTAACACAGGGCCTAGCATGTGAAAGCTGATAAAAAGTCTTAGTTCTTGTTAGTTTAAAAGGAAATAAGCAGTATTTTACTTGTTCCTGGCCCCTCCCCTGCAAGTAGTCCTCGGAGTCTTTAGGTTCCTGCTGTATTATTTTTAGTAGAAATCATAAAAGTCTCAAAAGGAAAAGGTGGGCCTCTCTCAGCCACCTTCTGTTTCTAATAGATATAAATAATAAGTGATCCTCATTTGAAACTTTTAGAGTAGTATTAATTCACTAAATCACAATTAATAATAATAGTAATAATAATAATAATACTTCTCCATGGTTTTAAAATATATGGCAATGTTTATCTGTTATTTTTCTGTCTAAGTCTTTGACTTAGACACAGACTTAGTCACAGACTTCGTTGTGAAATGTTCAGTACTGGGCTCAGGGAAAATGGGGGAAAAATTGTAAATCAGGAACCTTCCTATGAATACCTTCTAAAGACAGCTGTAATACTACTTAAGGGATATGATCCTTGTTTGGATCCTGGACCACTTAACGAAGGTAATGACAAGAAACTCTGGCTTATGGATACAGGGGGTTGTGGCAGCCAAATTAATGTGTCAAACTTGGCCTTGCATAGCAAACACCATCCATGAGAGAGCTGACCCAATCTCTACACATATAACATTCAGAATGAGAAAACACGAGAAGCCACAAGGTTTTGAAAGCATGGGCCATCATGGGAATTGTGTGTGTTCAAAATGAGCTTTATCCCCTTCAGGTGGGAAACGATAAACTGTGCTGAGTCGAGGAAGAGGGTTGTGTCAGGAGTGTCTTAGTTTGGATTCCTTCAAAAGCTGACTCGGAAGCAAATATTTAGATACAAGTTGTTCATTTTGGAGATGTGACAGTTTTATGTGTCAGCTTGGCTAGACTATACTCCTCACTTACTGGATTAAATGCTAATCTAGGTATTGCTACAAAGGTATTTGTATATGTAATTAGCACCTACAATCAGTTGAGTTTTAGTAAAGGGAACTATCCTCCACAAACTTATGGGTCTGCTCTAATCAGTTGAAAAGCCTAAAAAGCAGAACTGAGCTTTTCCTGAGGAAGAAGAAATTGTACCTGTGGGTTACAGTGCTAGCTTCTGCCCTTCCTGACCTTCTAACTGCAGCCAACATGGCCAGCTTCTGCCTTTCCTAACCACCTGCCTTTTGAATTTCAGATTGACCACAATCCTAACCTGACACCACAATTGCCTAAGCCAGTTTCTTTCAATAAATTTCTTAATATATGAAGTATTTTATTTTTTAGTGATACTTTCATTATTTTATTAGTTATTTGATTAGTGGTTCTCTCAAGTTTACTACATACACCTTTATTTATCAGATTCAGATTTATATTAACTTAAATCCAATAAGATATAGAAATGTTACTCACACATATCTCCATTCCCTTTTCCTTTTGGGGGTTATCATATATATATAAATATATATATATTTATATATGTGTGTGTATATGTATTATATGATATGTGTGTATATGTATTATATACACACACATATAACATTCATAAATGTTACATATCCAATAACATATTGTTATAATTACTTTTTATACTTTTATGTCTTTTAAAAAAGCTAAGAGAAGGAAGAAAAATAAGTATACACAGGTCTGACACAAATAATATCCCTTTTTTATTAAAAAATATTTTAGTACAAAATCATAAGCATTTAATTTTATAATATAACAATATCACACTCAAGCATACCATATGACATTTTAGGTAAAATGTTAAAATTAAAACTATAAATTATTACACCCATATTATTACTCTACCAACCATACTCAAGTAGGCCTTACCTCTGTCAGACCCTGCATTTATAGTTTTTGTTATATAAGCCTTCTTTGTTATCATTTATTCCTGGGATTTGAGTTATCATCTGGAGTTATTTCCTTAGTCCAATACAGCTTGGTTTCAGCTTGCCTCTTTTGTGCTATTGTTGGTAAATATATCACATTTCTAGAGGTTATAGGCCCAGGAATACATTACATACATATTGTCTTATGCAATTACTTTTTTAATCAGTTTGAAAAATGAGTAATGAATTTGCATTTATACTGTCTTCTCTAATAAATTACCTTTATGGGTAATTTGTCTTACTTTTTTCATGTGGATTCATATTATCCTGAGTTACTTGCTTTCATCTGAAGAACTTCCTTTAGTATTTGTAAAATGGATCTGCTAACAACGAATTCTCTCAATTTTTGTTTATCTGAGAATATATTTATTTTGCCTTTATTTTTGAAAGATAGCTTTGCTAGTCCTGGCCAGTGTGACTCAGTTGGTTGGAGTGTCTTCCTGTATACCAAAATGTTGGGGGTGCAATTTTTAGGTTGTGGATTCAGTCCCCAGTCAGGGCACATATGAGGCAACTAATCAATGTTTCTTTCTCACATTGATCCTTTTCTCTGTCTCTGTCTCTGTCTCTCTCCCCTCTCCCTTCCTCTCTCTTTAAAATCAATAAACATATTTTTTTAAAAGATAGCTCATCTGTATAAAGAAGTCTTGGTTGACAGCTTTATTTTCTCTGAGCACAGTTTTATTTTCTTTGAATACATTATCCCACTGCCTCTGGCCTCCATTATTTCTGATGAAAAGTCAGCTGTTAATTTTATTGGGTTGTCTTGAAAGTGTCAGGTCATTTGTCTATTGCTGATTTCAAGATTCTGTCCTTGTTTTTGGCTTTCAGCATTTTTACTATAATGGGTCTATAGACTCTTTAAATTTATCCTACTACAGGTTTGGTGCATTTCTTGAATATGTGTAGCAATTTTCAAACCTCGCTTAAAACACCTGGCTGTCTGACTGACTGCAGCGATTTTTAAACCTCGCTTAAAACCCAGCTGTCTGACTGAAGCGTGCAGAACCCAGTCTTCTCCCGGCTGGCTATGGACATGCTTAAACATACTTGCTGTTGCGTGCAGAACCCGGTTCTCCCAGCTATGGACACACAAAAAACCCACTATAGAAATAATCATGCACAGAAACAGTTTTCTGAGTGGGAGTCAAAGACAGAGTGCTCACTCTCCAATTCTTTGAGCCACTCCGGGCTAAACCCTCCTAAGGGAAAGAGCCCCTTCCTTTGTCCTAGTGGGTTTTTATTGAGAAAGTAGACACAGTTTGTGGATTGACAGTCTGGCAGAAGGGATCAAAGGGAACACATATCTTACAAAGATGTTAACAGAGTTTCTGGTGTTATTAAAAAATCTTTAATAACACATATTAAAAGATTTTGGAGTTTTAGCATATGAAAAGACTATGGGTTTTAAAGGTTTCCTGACTGTGCCTTCAAATTCCAAGTTAATAACATCCTCCAGCAAGCAGATCTCACAGGAACTTGCATATTCTTTGTCCCAGGCCTGATTACTCCAGGGGTCCACCGTCTCCAGTCTGAGCTAGCCCCTTTGGCTGTTTGCTAAGGGCTGGAGTGATAGAGGCAGCAAGGAGACTTGAATTTCTCACATCTGAGTACAAAGACTCAGGCTAAGAGGGGGCAGGGAGAGATGCTGATCACCCCTTCCTTTCCACAGCCCCTTCATTTATTTCCACAGTCTCGTGAGACTTATTCCACAGAGGCCTTTATGAGATCAGAACCTGTCTTAGGTCCATTCTCTATCCTAGAGAATTGTTACCTGTCATTGGTAACTGATCTAGCATTAAAGGCCAAGGACAGAACAGGTAGCGTTCATGCCAGGGGAATAAGTTTTGTCTCCTTAGTGGCTCCTGGTTCGGAGGTTTCTCACTCAGCCTAAGTCACAGGGGGTCACAGCTTCCTGAGACCAGGCAGGGTGGTCCCCAACAGTGGTCCCCAACAGATGTGTACATTAAAGTTTTCTTCACATTTGGAAAGTTTAGCCATTATTTTGTATTACTTTTATTTGTTGATTTCAGAGAGAGAGAAACATTGATTTGTTGTTTCACTAATTCATGCATTCATTGGTTGACTCAGGCATATGTTCTCACTAGGAATTGAACCCCAATCTTAACATATCAGGAAGACACTCTAACAAACAGCTACTCAGCCAGGGTACCATTATTTCCTTGAATATTTTTTCTGCCTTTTCTCTCTTTTTGATACTACCATCATCCATGTGTTGGGGCTTTAATAGTGTCCCACATTTCTTTAGGATCTGTATCTTCTTCTCAATCTTCTTTTTCTATTTATTTGGATCAGATAATCTCTATAAACCTATCTTTAAGTTCACTAATTTTTTTCATATGTCAGTTCAAATCTACTATTGAGCCCCTCTTGTAAAATTTTAGTTTGTTATTATACACTTCAATTGTAAAATTTCCATTTTGTTCTTTAATAATTTCTACCTCTTTATTGATCATTTCTATTTGATGACATTTTTATCATACCTTATTTACTCATTTAATTCCTTTAGTTCTTTGAACATATTTATAGTAGATACATAAATTTTTGTTAAGTCTGATCCACTTTCACAGGCTTTTTTGATTTCTATTATTTTCACAGTATATGAGCCATACTTTCTTGTTTCTCTGCATGTCTTACAATATTTGTTTGAAACTGAGTCTTTTAGATCATATTGTAGCAAGTTTGGGTACTGGTCCAGACCTCCTCTGGGATTTGTTACTGTTATTTGCATGTTTACTTGTTTAGTGACTGACTAGACTATTTTAGTAAAGTCTATTTCACCCTACAGTGTGAAACCTCTGATGTTTCTCCTTGGAGTCACAGCATGAAGTAAGCTCACAATCATCTGGGATAATAATGGTTTTCTCAGGATCTGTGCTGTGTGACCATAGCCAGATGTTAAGTACTACTAATTGCTGACTGATTGCTCAGTTATTTTTAAAATGCCCAAGGGGAATAAATTGTTTCAAAAATTGATACGATCAAGTAATTTCCTCTGAAGGAATAGTAACTGAGGTCCAGTATGAGATTTTTTTCTGATCCCATGAGGGCTCCTCCCAGTTATCTCTTTCTGTTTTCTACAGTAAACTGGTGGGCCCACAGTTTGTCTATACCCCCAATGAAACTATCAATCTCCAAATTGACTTTCATCACAACCTGCAGTATTTGTGAGAGGGTTCTTTGGCTTGAATTTCCCCACACTTTTGTTATCACTTAGCAAGTGGAGTCCTGTTGCCTCCCGCCACCCTCTAGACAAAATTCCAGAGGCCAATATTTTGTGATAAAGAAAAGGAGTCTTTATTCAAAAGTTACACAATTTTGAAGAAGTCTTAGAGTAGGTCCTGAGAGTCCTCATCTTTCACAAGCTCCCAGTGTCAATGAAACAGAATGGTAGCAAGATAAGTGGGAATGGAGTCCACTTCCCCCTGCATATGGGTGAAACACCTAGCTGATCTTCTGAGGAATAGTGTGAACATCCAACAGTATCCCAGCATATATGAGGATGGAGACCAAAATTGTAGAGGACATTGAAAAATCAGACAAGTAAGTGGGAGCTATGAACACCATTACACCTGCTGGAAGAGGAAACCCACCAACAAAGGAACCACCAACAGATAACAATGAAAGAAAGTGAAGGAGGGAGTGGAAGCCACACTAATCTCAATCCAGAACTAATCTGGAAATACAACTAAATGGTAGAGAAATTACTCAAAACAAACAATGGAACAAAAGTGAGAGAGAAGCCTCAAAACCTTGTACATGCAGAAGACTCAGCTTCAGCAAAACCTGTCCACACCTGCACAACAGAATACAAGATGTGGTGGATGCAGTGACCCTCAGTTAACCAGCTGGAGGGAAAAACCCACCAAAGAAAGACCCAACAACAATCAAAACCCAAAGACATTCAGAGAGTCAACATAAACTACAACCCAAGACCAAAGAGATCAGGAGATCAAGGATATTGCACCACTGAATCTCACAGGTCTTCTGCCATAGAAATTCACACCAGAAACCCAGGGAATCAAAACATATCAAGTTAAGATGCAGAGGCTACAAGAACAGTCTCACATACAAAGCGAAGACAAAGAAGCAATCTCCAAATGAAAAGAAAAGAGGAAGCCTCAGAAAAAAATGCTAAATGAAATAGAAGCAAGTCAACTCTCAGATACTGAGTTCAAAGAAGTGGTTGTCAGAAAGCTCAATGAGCTCAAAAAGAATTGACATAAACTACAGAGAAACTACATGAACTCACTGAAAACTATACCACCATGAAAAAGGAAATAGAAACTATCAACAAGAAAAAAGAGGAAATGAAGAATACAATTTCTGAACTGAAGAACACAGTAGAAGGAATCAAAAGCAGGCTAGATGAAGCAGAGGATCAAATAAGCGAGCTGGAGGAAAAGGTAGAAAAAAACACCCAGAAAGAGCAAGAAAAGGAAAAGAGGCTCAGAAAGAATGAGAGAGGTTAAGGGAACTGCAGGACAACATGAAATGGAATAATATCCATATAACAGAAATACCAGCAGGACAGCAAGGCATAGGAAACCTGTTTGAAAAAGTAATGGTGGAAAATTTCCCTAATTTGGTGAGAGAAAAAGTCACACAGATGCAGCAAGCACAGGGGGTCCCAATCAAAAGGAACTCAAAGAGGCCCACTCCAAGACACATCATAATCAAAATGGCAAAATTCCAAGACAAAGAGAGAATCTTAAAGGCAGCAAGGGAGAAACAGGAAGCAACATACAAGAGAGCCCCAATAGGGCTAGCAGCTGACCTCTCAATGGAAACACTCCAAGCAAGAAGAGAATGGCAAGAAGTATTCAAAGTAATGAGAACCAGAGGCCTATAACCAACGCTACTTTACACAGCAAGACTCTCAATTAAGATGGACTAAATAAGGAGCTTCCCAGACAAAAGAAGTCTAAAAGAATATACCTCCACCAAACCACCTCTGCAAGAGATGCTAAAGGGGCTGTTTTAAGAAAAAGAAGGAAAAGAGTGAGAGAGAGAGAGGAACACAGGTACGAAAAAATGTCAATGAATAAGTACCTATCAATAATAATCCCCAAAGTAAATGGATTAAATGTTACAATCCAAACATATAGAATATATGAACTGATAAAAAAAAAAGCATGATCCACACATATGCTGCCTACAAAAGACCCACCTCAGAACAAAAGACCTACACAGACTGAAAGTAAAGGACTAGAAACAAATTTTCCAAGCACACAGACAAGAAAAAAAAAAGCCGGGGTAGCAATACTCATATCAGGCAAAGTAGACTTCAAAACAAGGGCCATAAAAAGAGACCCAGAAGATCACTTCATAATACTCAAGGGAAGAAACCAGCAAGAAAACATAAATATTAGAATCAATCATACATGCACCCAACATAGGAGCACCTAAATACCTAAGGAAAATCTTGAAGGATGCAAAGATACATATTGACAGCAACACAATTATAGTAGGGGATTTCACTATAATGGATAGATCTTTCAAACAAAATATCAACAAAGATACTGTGACATTGAACAATGTCCTTGATCAAATGAACTTAATAGTATATACAGAGCCTTTCATCCTAAAGAATCAAAATACACATTCTTTTCAAAAGCACATGGAATATTTTCAAAGATAGACCACATGACAGAAGACAAAACAAGCCTCAACAAATTCAAGAAAATTGAAATCATATCAGGCATTTTCTCCTACCACAAGGGACTGAAACTAGAAACCAACCTCAAGAAAAATGTCAAAAACACTCAAACTCACAGAGACTGAATAGCATGCTATTAAAAAATGAATGGGTCAAGAATGAGATCAAGGAAGAAATCAAAAATTTTCTGGAAACAAATGAAAAAGAACTCACAACAATCCAAAACCTATGTGGCACAGCAAAGGCATTCCTAGGAGGGAAGTTCACAGCAATACAGACCTATGCAAAAAAAGATAGAAACATTTCAAATAAACAACCTAACCCTACACCTACAAGAACTCAAACAACAACAATGGAGGCAGTCCAGAGTAAGTAGAAGGAAGGAAATAACCAAGATCAGAGCACAATTAAATGACAGGGAGACTGGGGGTGGGGGGCTCTGCCCACAGGGGCCCCCCATCCACCATTGATGATAATAAGTCTACCAAGACATGATCTGTTTGGGGAGGAAAGGTAGCTGATCTCTCATGGGAGAAGGGCCATAAAACTTTGGGGAACAAACTCATTTCATTTCTGGACCCTTATCGCTTAAATTGTGGGTATTAGCAAAGTAAATTTCCCAGGATTTTATGCATTCTTTCTTAGGCCTCAAAGCCCCAGGGAACCAGCCCTTTCCTACACAGGGCCACACCCACCTCTGGCATTGATTCCAGCTTAAGGTATCATTTCAGACTTAAGTCAGTCAGGGGAAGTAAGGCAGCCAAGAGATTAGTAGACTTCTTGCAGACAGAATGAGGACCCAGGCTATGTGAAAGCCAAGGGGTGAGGGCCCATCACCCCCTTTTTCTATAGCCCCCAAGTCCTTCCCTGACAGCCCCATTTGTGACCGTACCTGTCTTAGGTCATCCATCCTTTCAGGAATCTTATCCATCATTAGCTAACCAGGCATCTGCCTGGGACCAAGCAGGGTGATATGAAAGGGGGCAAAGGCAGCACCCCTACCAGGGAGATAAGCTTTATCTCCTTAATGGCTTATGATCCCAAGGTCTTTTTACTCAGCCTTAGCCATGAGGGGTTACAGTTTCTGAAACCAGGCAGGGTGGTTCCCAACATTAGACTAAAAGCACAATTATAAGGATCAATAAATCCAGGAGCTGGTTCTTTGAAAAGATAAAATTGATAAGCCTCTAAGCAGACTCACCAAGAAAAAAAGAGACAGGACCAAAATAAACACATATGGAAATGAAAGAGAGAGATTACAACTGATACCACAGAAATAGAAAGGATTGTGTGAAATTACTATGAAGAACTATATGCCAAGAAATTTGAAAACTTAGGTGAAATGCACAAATTTCTAGAAAAATATAATCTTCCAAAACTCAATGAAGAAGAAACAGAAAGCATGAACAGACCAATAACAGCAGATGATATTGAAGCAGTAGTCAAAAAACTCCCAACACACAAAATCCCTGGACTGGATGGTATCACAGGAGAATTCCACAAAGCATTTAAGAAAGAGCTAACCCCTGTCTTTCACAGACTAATGCAAAATATCCAAGAAGATGGAAGACTCCCAAACTCTTTTTATGAAGCCAACATCATCCTAATCTTAAAACCAGATAAAGACACAACAAAGGAAGAAAACTTCAATATCGCTGATGAACATAGGTGCTAAAATCCTCAATAAAATATTGGCAAACCAAATCCAGAAATTCATTAAAAAGATCATACACCATGACCAAGTAGGATTCATCCCAGAGATGCAAGGATGGTAAAACATTTCCAAATCAATAAACATAACACATCACATGAACAAAAGCAAAGAGAAAACTCACATGATCATATCAATAGATGCAGAGAAAGCATTTAAGAGGGTACAGGAACCATTTATAATAAAAACAGTCAGCAAAGTGGGAATAGAGGGAGCATTCGTCCACATAATAAAGGCCATGTATGAGACCTACAGCCAACATCACACTCAATAGGAAAAAACTAAAATCTTTCTCACTAAGACCAGGAGCAAAACAAGGTTTTCCACTTTCACCACTTCTATTCAACATAGTATTGGAAGTCCTAGCCAGAGCAATCAGACAAGAAAAGGAAATAAAAGGCATCCAAATTGGAAAAAAAGAAACAACAGTGTCACTGTTTGCAGATGACATGATAGTCTACATACAAAATCCTATAGACTCCACTAAAAAATTACTTGACCTAATAAATGAATTCATCAAAACAGCAGGATATAATGTCAATATTCAGAAATCAAAGGCATGTTTGTATCCCAACAACAAAATATCAGAAACAGAAATCAGGAAAAAGACTTCATTTGATACAGCAACAAGAAAGATAAAATACCTAGGGATAAACCTAACCAAGGATATAAAAGATCTGTACTCAGAAAACTACACAACACTGAAGAAAGTCATGAACAAATGGAAACATATACCATTTCATGGATCAGAAGAATTAACATCATCAAAATGTCCATACTACCGAAAACAATTTACAGATCCAATGCAATATCTATTAAAGTACCAATAT
Organism: Tonatia bakeri; assembly: GCA_004024845.1. Classification (NCBI taxonomy): domain Eukaryota; kingdom Metazoa; phylum Chordata; class Mammalia; order Chiroptera; family Phyllostomidae; genus Tonatia; species Tonatia bakeri. The sequence goes on from PVIA01005633.1 coordinate 91,275, forward strand.
CACATTTCACAAATGTAGAACAAGCACTTCAAAAATTTATATGGAATCATCAAAAACCCCGAGTAGCTGCAGCAATTTTGAGAAAGAAGAACAAAGTAGGAGGGATCATAACACCTGATATCAAGCTGTATTACAGGGCCACTATAATCAAAACAGCCTGGTACTGGCATAAGAACAGACACATGTTCCAAAGGAACAGAATAGAGAGCCCAGAAATAAACCCAAGTCTATATGTTAGATTAATATTTGATTAAGGGGGCAGCAGTGTAAAATGGAGTAAAAATAGACTCTTCAACAAATGGTTTTGGGAGAGCTGAACAGCTACGTGCAAAAAAAACGAAACTTGATCACCAACTTACACCACAGACAAAAATAAACTCAAGGTGGATAAAAGACTTAAATATAAGTTGTGGCACCATACAAGTCCTAGAGGAGAACATACACAGGAAAATCTCACATATTCCACACAGCAATATTTTAACTGATATGTCCCCTACAACAAGGGACATGAAGGAAAGAATAAACAAATGGGATCTCATCAAAATAAAAAGCTTCTGCATGGCATAAGAAAACAGCATTAAAATGAAAAGAGAACCAACCATATGGGAACACATATTTGTCAATGATACCTCAGACAAGGGTTTGGTCTCCAAAATATATAAAGAACCCACATGACTCCTCTCTAAGAAGACAAGCAACCCAATTAAAAAATGGGCAAAGGATTTGAACAGACACTTCTCCAGGGAGGACATACAGAGGAACCAGAGATACATGAAAAGATGCTCAGTATAGCTATCCATCAGAGAGATGCAAATTAAAACCACAATGAGATACCACTTCACACTGTTGAGAATGGCCATCATAACCAAAACAACAAACAAGTGCTGGAGAGGATGTGGAGAAAAGGGAACCCTAGTGCACTGTTGGTTGGAATGCAGACTGGTACAGCCACTGTGGAAAACAGTATGGAATTTCCTCAGAAAACTAAAAATGGAACTGCCTTTTGACATGGTTGTTCCACTGCTGGGATTATATCCTAAGAGCCCTGAAACACCAATCCAAAAGAACCTGTGCACTCCAATGTTCATAGCAGCACAATTTATAATAGCCAAGTGCTGGGAGCAACCTAAGTGCCCATCAGTAAGTGAGTGGATAAAAAAATTATGGTACATTTACACAATGGAATTCTATGCAGCAAAAAGAAAAAAGGAGCTCCTACCCTTTGCAGCAGCATGGATGGAACTGGAGAGCATTATGCTGTTATGCTAAGTGAAATAAGGCAGGCGGTGAAAGACACATACCATATGATCTCACCTTATGTGAAACCTAATCAACAAAACAAACAAGCAAGCAAAATATAACCAAAGACACTGAAATTTAGAACAGGCTGACAGGGGCCATAGGGGAGAGGGGAGGGGATTATAGGGGAAAAGGATGAAGGGTTTGCAGGATCAATTATAAAGGACACATGGATAATAACAAGGAGGGGTAGAAGCAGAGGAGGGAGGTGGGGTGGGGGAAAAGGCAGAAAAATGTACTTGAACAACAATAAAAATGTTTAAAAAAACAAAAATAAATAAACAATGTCATAGTCACTTCTCAAAGCACTTTACCATGTGTTAGAAAAGAAATGGATTGAACTGTTTGTCACCACCTGAATGCTGACTGGGACATTGAGGATCCCACTGTAACATTCATCTTTGTGAGAAAAAGCTAATGCACTAATGATATGATAACAAAAATAAAGTTACACAATTTTGGAATAACAGCTTTCTATGTGTATTAGTCACTTAAACCTATCAGTTAAGGCTAAACTCTAACTTTTGTGTTCTCCTATCATTCCCCCTGTTAGTTTTAATTATCTTATTTCTATAGGGTTAGTTTACAAACTAAAACAACATAAGATACAAAAGCTACACAATGTTGGAAGAATGGTAGGCTTCTGCCTCAGAGCTTGTCCCCTCTAGAACACCCAAAGAAGAATAACCCTGCCATCTTCTACCAGACCAGCCTGATCCTAGGCTGAGCCTAGAGTTCCTTCCCACACAAAATACTGTCCTTTGGGAAACACAGACAACTGTAGCATGATCATTCAAACATCTTCAAGGAAGAGAGAGCCAGAGAGCCAGAGAACCAGAGAACCAGAGAGCCCTTCTTTTATTTTAAATCTTCTGGCCCATAATTCTATGTGCTCTAGAGGCATTCAGCTTCTCAGCCAATCCCATCCTAGATTGTTTACCATTGCCTAGGGCAACCTCCTTCTAACGCTTCTTCCTACTCCTCTCCAGTAATCTGATCAGATCTCTCCACTTCACTCTGTTTTAAATAAAGTCATTTACTTTGGGGGTATATTTAGAACTCTATCTTTTAGAGTCCAGACAAAATATGTACATGAAGGCTCTGGTCGTGGAGACAAGGACAATGGTGTGCTTCTATCTGAGCTACCATTTGGTGCAGCAGCAGTCCTAATTCACTTGGTTTGTCATCCTCAGCATGGAATCCCCCAACCCATGAGCCAGATGAAGGGCTATTTGGGCACCGGTATTTTCTGTGGTGCTGTGTCCAAGGTAGAAAGAGCTTCCATTCCATGAGTGGTGCCTGGATAGAAGAAAGTATCTTCCTCTCAGCCGCACTTCCCCAAAAGTTCCTTTCAGAACAGGTAGCAGGAAGCAGGATTGGAGATGCTGACATCCTGACTGGGAGTTGGAAGGAGAGGAATCCCTATGTTCTTGGCTATATCAATCTAAAATGGAGTTTCCATATTGCTAAGCTGAGAGTGGATCTTGGTTCAAATATCAGATTCTCACTCTTCTTACTGAATATTAACAGATTGTCTTTGAGTAATGTTTCTTTATCTGCTATGTGCCCTTGTGGTCATTTCCAGGGATGTCAACTTTTTATATAGTTTTCACTAGTTTTATTACCAGATAGAGTTCTGGCTCTGAGTGGGTCTGCTTAGGGCCAGCTATAGTGTGTGGGTTCTTGACTTCATGTAGGAAAGATTTCACAACAGAAGTCCAGGTGACTATGAGGATACATTTATTAAAGCTGGGGACAATTAAACAAGGAAGGGCTTAGCATAGAAGAAGCAACAGGAGAGTGTAGACTAGGCTGTCTTAGTCAACTGCAAAGTCAGAGAAGAGCGAGCCTTGGGGACAAGTCCAGAGACAAGCTGCCAGCTGCCCACTGCCTGAGTGTTTAGGAGACTCATGCTTGTGAAGAAAGAAGTGGGGGAGAAGAAAAGGAAATGGCACTGGCTACTCCCCAGAGGGAGAGAGCTCATTTAGGGTCCTTTGTCTCAAGGCTTTTATCTTTTTCTTGTAGGGGAACCTTAGGGGAATTCTCAGCAGAGGGTTCAGTAGAATATTCACCAGTTCTCAGGGTCTGCCCTTTCAGGGTCAAGTCCTCCACTGATTGGTCAGTGACAGGCCAGGGAGTCTTTCGTCATTGCAATTGGTTCTGGTGGTGTCCACCTGGTTTTGCTGCTTTTCTGGGCCTGGAGCTAAAACACAACTGAGGCCAGGTGTTATCTCCAGGGAGAAGAGGTTATCCTGGGAACAAGGTCCTTGTTTTCCCAGTTTTGTCCCCTACCAGGCATTCAGGGTCTTCTTGTCTTCCCACCCTAGTGACCATCAGCACCTGACTCCAAATTGCTCTACCATTGTGTTCAGCTATCTGCCTCAGTTTCCCTATTCCACTTGCCAAGAAATTTTCCTAGATTCTTACTATCTTGTCTGTTTCTCAGAGGAAGGTCTTCACACTATTAGGCCAGAAGTGGAACCCAGCTGAGTATTTAAATATAAATTTGATTCATAATCATCCTGAAAGAGTAACAAAATAAGGAGATTTATTCTGTTGAGCCATATTTGAAAGTATGCTGCATGTTGTTTCCACTGCTTTTCTAGCTCCATGATTTCAGGCAAATTATTTTACCTCAGTGTGTCTTTGTTTCCTTATCTATTAATAGCAATGAGGAAATTCGATTCCTACATGGCAGAGCTGTTGTCTTACAATTTCTCAAATTGAAAGGACATATATCCAAAGTATTTAACACTCAGTAGGTTTTCAGGAAGAATGAACTAGTTTTTATTATCATTAGAGAGAAGTCAGAGAGGAAATTAGCCCATGGAAGAAATAAACCTCAGGGCTAGGAATACCTAATAATGTTTCCAGAAGGTTGATTTGTAACCAAAACTGTTCTTTGATCACAAATCAATCTTCTCTTGGGATGTTGGGCCATTATCCCATCCACCTATGCCCCTACACATACTATTACAATTCATTCAAGCCAATAAAGAAATACAACATCTGACCAATTTTTACCTCTTTAAAATGATCTAGTTTATCAATATAACACACCCATGGGAAATTCTCCCAAACTCCAAGAAAACTGTTGCAAAGCAGAGAGTGGCAATAATTGAGTTATACCCATAGCTTACCAACAAAGTGGGGAATTGGGAAGAGAGAGATCTCCAACATCAGTGCTAACATGAACTGTCAGCAGGATTCTCCAACTACACAGTGGAGAAAGACTACTGGGGAATTTTGTTGAAAATGCTGTGATTTCTGGCCTCCTCCCCCTCATCCCTTGGAGATTCTGATTCAAGATCTCTGGTTGGGACCCTAGAATTGGCAAATTAACAGCCCCCCAAGGGATTTTTATCAAGATTGTTTTGCTATTTTGAGAAACAACTCTCTGATGAAAGCTCACCCAAGCATCTGTAATACCTTCCAAGATCTTCCTGAATATAGACATACAAAAGATTCGTATACAGGGTCCTCCCTGAGATGCCTTTAAGAACTCTTAGATAACTTCAGTTCTTAATTCAAGCCCTTTTCTCTCAGGAAAGTTTGAAACCTGTCCAAGATTCCGGTGTACAACCAGAATTCCTCCACTGTTTCCTGCTAGCAAGAGAAGTAGGTAGGCCAGTCCTGGGCCTGTTATTCTCAGGTCCATTTCCCACCCTTCCCCTGTTCTGCTCTGTATATCAAAAGAGCTACCTCTGGGAGAAGCATTTCCCAGGTTTCTGTGTCATTAACTTCTAGCTGAGTTGTTTTGCCCAGGTAGAGAGGCTGGGAGCATCTCTTCCTCTCCATTCCTTCCATTCCAGCAACAGCATCTCCTCCAAGCCCCAGCTATCAATGAACAGGCCAAACATGGTGTTCATTTTGTAGATTACCCTCACCCTGGGAATCCTGAATCCCCACCTCCTCCCTTTGTCTCCATAGCCTACAGATAGCAGTGGCCTATTGCCATGTCTTCTCAGCCCCTTCAATTCCCCACATTCAATTCAACTGTCACAAATTGTAGAAGGTGTTCTGTCTTTCCTGTTAGGCGTTGATTGATACAGCAGGATTCATAGGCAAATAGGGTTGAGGTTTTGAAGGTATGCTTTGTAGAGCACAGGGAAGAAGAGGAAAGAGCTAGAGGTCCTCACCTTGAAGAACCTTCAGTGGTCAACCCTCTATCTCTCACCTGCAATAAAATGGGAAAGCAGTGTTATAGCAAGGAGGCTGGGACCAAAGAACAGGAGCTAGTAGGTCTAAACAGACCCATTTCCATCAGCAACAGTGACACTGTTTCTCAGGGTCAGCTCTACTGGCATTTTTGATTAGCCTTTTGCTGTGGAGGCAGTCCTGTATACTATAAGAAGGTGAGCAGTGTCCCTGCTTTCTAACTACCACATGCCAGCAGCACCTCACCCAAGTTGTGACAACCTGAAAGGACTCTGTACATTGCCCATTGTCACCTAGGGACAAAATTACACCCTCTTCCAGTTGAGAACTACTGACCTAGACTCAACAGCAGAGTTCATGGACCCCACAGCCATTCTTCTGCTTCATTAGCTTGATTGAAGCCAGAGATGTCAGCTTAGATAATGAGTAAGTATTTAGTGCCACTTGCTCTAAAAAAGAAGCCACAAGTAGGCCCAGCACTCAGAGCTATCATCACGGAGCATAGTGCCCTGACAGGTCTCCCTGCCATGCTGCTCATTCTCTGCCTCTCTTCTCCCATTAATCCAAAGCCAAATCAGATACAAGGAACAGAGCAACCTGGTTTCAGGGATAGAGAAGGAAGGGAAGCAGGGAGTCTATCTTTTGCCTAAATTTCATGAGATTCTTGGGAGCATTGGCTCTTTGTTCCCAGAGCCTCAAGTCTTTTGGGTACAATGAGGCTAAGGAGTCAAATAGATCTGGATTCCAAACTCGGCTCCACACCTGCCACCTATGTAACATTAAGCAAGTCACTTAGTCCCTCTGAGCCTCAGTATTCTTATCTGCCAAGTGGGAATCATAATTTCTTCTTCAATGATGTTTTCTAGGAATTAATGGAAGGCTTGTAAAGTGCAAAAATTGGGCAATCACTAGATTAGAAGTGGTCAGACTATAGCCCAGGGTTACAGCTGGCTTACATAAGGTAGCCAGATTAAGCAAATAAAATATTTTATCTGGCAACCCTACCCACTAGCCATGTGCTTTCTTATATCAAGTTTAATTAGACAGAGCTTCACCTGTTCTTCATGACAAATTGTCTATGGCTGCTTTCAGTACAAAGCAGAGTAAAGTAGGAACAGAGCAGTTGTGACAGACCACATGGTCTGCATGGGCTGGTGCTGTTTACACTAGTAGGTGCCATTGTGCTGTCTCTGAGAAGCAGTAAACAGAGTGGTTAGGGAGACTCTGCAGTCAGACTTCCTAGATTTAAATTCTGGTTCTACCATGTGCCACTGGACAAGTGTGTGAACCTCCGAGTGCTTCAGTTTCCTCCTCTTTCAGATGCTGGAACATTGGAGCTGCCACAGGAAAGTAGAGTACACTCAGGTTGATTGGTTGCTCTGGGCTCATTCTAAAAGCTCAGAGAACCCTGACCATTGTGGCTCAGTTGGTTGGGCATTGTCCCACAAAGTGAAAGGTCACCAGTACGATTCCTGGACAGGGTACATTCCTGGGTTGCAGGTTTAATCCCTGGTCAGGATGCATATGAAGAGCAGCCCATTGATGATTCTCTTGCACATCAATGTTTCTCTCCTTCTCTTTCTCTCTCTCTCTCCCTCCCTCCTCCTCTCTCTAAAAAAGAAATGAATGAATAAAATCTTTATTTAAAAAAAGCTCAGATAAATCTCTCATGAGGTCCTTATGAAGATTCAACAAGTTAATACACATTAAGGCAAGTTGCACAGTGCTGGGAACACAGGAAGTGTTTAAGGTACCATAACTACTACTATGGAAGTGCAAGAACTACTGCTTCTATTACTACAGATATGACTACTACCAACACCACTACTAACTAGTACCATTACTGCTGCCACTATTCCCACCACCACCACAACTACTGCTAATATGTCACAACAGTTTTGAGAATTAGATTAGAAATGGGAACATCTGGCCATAATAAGTGCTCAATAAGTAACACTTTTGTTCCCTTCCCCTCTACTCATTCTCTTCTATCCATTTTCTGAGGTCCACGCCCACATTTGCACAACAGGGTCTTGATATTTGGTCATACCTGGCAGGTCTGCTTGAAGGAGCATAAAGCTGGCAGGTTCTCCCCCTCAAATCCAGCTTTGACTCCTGGTGCCAACACCCCAGTCCTTCACTTTCCCCAAGGTTGTCTTACTCTGTGTACACTGCTTGGTTCAGTCACCATGTCTCCTTTACTCTTCCAATGCTATCTCAGTCCCCAAGAGCACACACTTTCACAAATTATAGGAATCAGAGGAAGAGGGAGCTATTAATTCCCCCATCTTGGCCCACTTCCTGGGATCTGGCCAAAAATCTAGGCCATATGAGAGCTTGGCAGGGCCCCATAGAAGATTAGTGTGCTAATGGCCCCATAAAAATAAAACATTTATGAGCTGTGCTTGATTTCATTTTACCTTCAGTTCCCTCTTTTTGATGAGGGGGCTGCCTCACTGGAAGCTTCAGGAGGAGGGGAGCTGACAATCACAGCCTCAGGTTCAGGGTGTGTTGTGAGGGTTTAGAAAGTATTCTTGTACTTCCTGTGGAGCAACTGCAGAGCAAGGGGCAGGAGCTGAGGAAAACATGGGAAAAAGTGGGAGACTCAGTGAGGATGCCAAAGACCATCTCCTCTCAGAGTCTAAGGACCTCTTCTAGGGAAAGTACTGAAAAGCTGGAGCACTGGCAAGTCTGCCAGGCTCATGATGAATGTGTTCCTCACCAACATTAGGTTCTTTGACCCTCAATGGACTAGTCTTGGTACAGTGGCCAGCATGGCTCTCACAAGCCTTAGCTTTCGATCCCTGAGGGAGATGAGCTGATACCTGCTTGGGAAAACTAGACTAAGTTCTGGCAACATGAACCTCTGAAAAAACAGAATCTCTCTTGAGGGCTAGATCCCTGGCTTTGACACAGATGCCCTAGGTTCAAATTCCACTTCTGCTACTTTCTAACTGCTCAGCCTTGGGCAAGATCATTATCCTGTCTGTGCCTCATTTTCCCTATCTTTAATGTGGGGATGTTGGTATGAATAATACTGATGTTGTAGTGTGATAGGATTAAGTGAAAGAATGGCATGTTTGACATCCATGGTAAGCAGTCAATAAACAGAGACTTTCGTTAGGACAGAAGATGGTTTCAGTTGACTTTTGACTTGGACACACCAGAAGCTCAGATGAGGGAGCTGGATGAAATCCTAGTAACTGGTGGTGCTTGAATCAGGGCTCTCTATACTATTTGCCCTTTGCCTCCACCTCTTTGCTTCTTCTTTAAAATCCCTAACAGTCACAAGGACTGATTGAACACATATGCTAGGAGCTAAGGATTCAGACAAAATGAGACTCCATATTTGCCCTCCAGGCTTTTCAGGCTCCATCTCCAAGGCTCTGAGTAAGATAGGTTATTTCCAAGGACCAATGGCAACAAGGAATTATTGGCTAAGGCAGGCAAGGGTTCTACACCTCAAAGCAGAGAATACTGGTAGCCTGGGTGGTATCATCTACAGAACTACTTCTTTCTCAATGGTTGTACATAATTGTCTTCAGGACAGTGGTAGTGTCCCACCCAGAGGTTGCCTGGACACAGAAGCCCTGAGGTTCCCTCCCATCCCTGCCTCAAGCATCCTCTGGGATTGCCCAGCTTCTTCCTTGCCCCTCAGTGTCCTGCTCAGTGTCCCAGAGGTCCCCAGGGGAATTGAGCCCCAGCAGTAACCTGATTATTAACTTACCTGAACGGGCTTTCCTCCCTCCCCTATCTCACTTCCCTATTCTCTCATCATGCCCCCTATGGCCATCTCTCAAGTAAATTCCTTGTACCTAAATCCTTGTGTAGATCTATAATAGATCCAGAGATCATTATTCAACAAAGGGACTTTTGCTAGTGTGGCCAGCAGTGGTCTCCATTTCAAAGAAGCTGGGCCTCTCCCAGGCCAAACCATTTCAGCCACAGTGGCCATTGATAGGTGACACACTCTTCCAAAGCTTGCCCAAAAGCTCCCTGCCAGCTTGGGGGAACATGAGGTTTTGTCATGTGCCTTCTCCCTCTGTCCAGCTTTGCTTCCCCTCCTCCTCTCCTAGGATGTGATTCCTAATAAATATTTTGCACCCCAAACTTCATTTCAGAACTGCTTTTGGAGAACCCCACCTGCAATACTCCCCAAAGGCAAACCTACATCTCAAGTCTGTCCTGCAATGGGGTGAGAAGGAGAGGAGCAGAGGTACTGCCCCTCTGTAGCCATTGAGAGGCTGCCAGAGACAGCAAGGCAACCACAGCTGCTTCCCTGTGCCCAGAACAGCACTGGCATGACCACACCCTGTCCAGCAGCCAGGTGGGAGGAAAGGAGAAGAGGCAGAGATGGCTGGTCTTCTTCCCTTGGGGTCATACTCCAGTCCCACAACTCTCTAGACACAGAAAAGGGAGAAATAGGAGAGAAGATGGCCAGCTTGCCCTGACATTTTAAAGTAATGACCCCACTGCCAAAGAAACACTGGCCCATCGCTTGTCCTGAAGGTGAATACACGTGGCAGAGGACATAGAAATTCTTCTTCAGAGGCCACCAATTCTGTCATCTTCCTTCCTTGTTCCAGGAACAATGTTCTTCTGGGCTGTGAGCTGCTTTCAAACGTTCTGCCAAACCTCATGAACCGGGGTCAGAGAACTGAGTTCTGTCCTAGCCTCTGTTCAGTGGTACTCAGCCACATCTCCTAAAGAAGAAACCAACTGGTCAACAGAGAAACCTACTTCACTTGAACGTACTCAATCAACAGTCATTTCTTAGTAGGAGGATGGCAGGCTCCTGTGGGGGAGACAGCTAGACAGTGTCTGTTCTCAAGGTCCTTTAGAATCTAGTCAGAGAATCGACATGAATGCCAATGACTGCAGAGCCTGTACAAAATTATCATGAATTCCAAAATTTGTAAACCATTTTTACATGCCTGACTGTGGCCAGCCGAGTGAATCTGAGATGTGAAAGAAAAGAGCAGAGCGAAGCACATTCTGAGGCATTTTTACCCGCACTTTACCTAGAAGGATAGAAGGAGTCCTGTTGCAATGATTCAGCCAGTGTTGTAACTCCTGATAAACATTCAAAGGTGTTGAGAAAAAAGCACTTGAGTGTCCCATCTCTGACTAGGGAAAATAAGAATCTACACCAGTGGTCCCAACCTCTGGGCCGCAGACCTGTCAGAGCCTGTCAGGAGCCAGGCCACACGGTAGGGGGTGAGCCTGAATGTAATGCCTGAATGTAATGCACTTGAACCATCCTGAAACCATCCCTCCACCCTTGTTCACGGAAAAATTGTTTTTCACAAAACTAGTTCCTGGTGCCAAAAAGGTTGGGGGCTGCTGATCTAAAGGCTTATTTCTCCAAAGACTTGTAAAAAAAAAATAACTTCATTTCATTAATTGGGAAACTGGGTACTATTTGCTACATTTAGATAAATATGAATATGAGACTCTTATCGATTCATGTGCTACTGTTGACTAATTTATCAAGGCAATCAATCAGGTGTGAAATGGTGAAATATAAAATGTGCTCCTGGAGGTGAAAGGAGGTATAAGGGGGGTAAATGATAATGGGAAAAAATACAATAAAAAAACTATTTAAAAAATATGCTCCAAGTATCAGTCAAACAAAGAATGTGATATTAATACCTTCTACAAGGAATTCTTTCTAAAGTCTCTGAAATTGAATTCCTGGGACTTCTCCAGTCTCTAGAGTTAATACTAAGAATTTGTATTTCTTTTTTTTTAGGTTCTTTGGTTTTCCTTTTTTTTTCTATTTTATTTAAATGATTGTTCAAGTACAGTTTTCTCCCTTTTACTCCCAAGATTTTGTATTTCTGACTTCAATAAATTGTTAAATGTCTTCAAAGCTTTAATAAATATATCCATCTTTTAAAAAAGAAATAGGATCTTTGTAGATAATTGAGTTAGGAAAAGGTCATTAGGGTGGATCCTAATTCAATAGGCAAGTGTCCTAATAAAAGGGGGCACTTTGGACACACACAAGTGAAACACCATGTGAAGATGAAGGCATAGATAGGGTGATGCAGCAGAAGCCAAGGAACATCAAAGATTGCCAACAAACTCTTAGGAGCTAGGCAACAGGCATGGAAAAGAATCCCCTCACAACCTACCCAAATCACTAAAATAGCTATTGTCATCCCTCACCCTAAAACCCTGACTAAATAGGATGCTGTAGTCACAACCAGAGAGACTTTCCTGAAATAAAAATAGGAGCAGATCACCCTCTTCAACCTTCCTCTTTCATTGCTCTGCATTCCATTTCTGACCAACCCTCAGTTCTTTATATTACACACTCACACACACACATGCATGTGTGCACACAAATATTTGCATGTACATGCTTGTGCAAGCACACACTAACAGAGGCAGTTTTTCTATTCCTTGACAAAACAAACTCTTTCCTCCTCTGGGCTTCAGCAAATGCTGCTCCTTTCCCAGAAACATTCATCCCTCCATTTCCTGCCTTGGCTGTCTCTATTCATCTTTCAGGTCTTACTTCCTCAAAGGTCTTTTGGGGTCACTCAGCTATTGAGGACCCTGTGTTTTTTCTCCTGACAGCCTCTTTAGTCCTTAATAGAGGCCAGTGCTGGGCCACAAACACAGAGAATTTAAATGTTTAAAAACTTTTACTACGGTTTGACATCAGCGTGACATCCAAGCAAGTGATTAGTGAAGTCATCTAATAGGCATCAGATAGGCTCCATCATTGCCCAACTCACATGGCATTTTACCTGCATTCTTATAAGGAGTCTAGTCATGACAATTCAGCCAGTGTTTCGACTCCTAACAAATATTCAAAAGTGTCAGGACAAAGACACTTGAGCAGCTACACATACAAGCTGCACACAAAGCATGTACAGTAGTATAACACATCAGTCTGTGGATGAGAAGCAGAAAACAACACGTTCTTGCCCACATACAGAAGCCTTGCTTCATAGAAACCATCACTAGTGACCCTATTTAATTGGTCTGCACACTGTGACTCTCATTTGTTCTGCTTTCCACTGACCCCAAGATATACCACTGTCTGACACACAGAATGAGTGTGATAATATTGGACATTTGATAAATGGGTTAGATTATGATAGACAGGAGTGGGAGAAATTTCTAGGGGGACAGAGGGCCTAAGGGCAACATTTGAAGGTGAGAAACCACTGGCAAATCAGAGACTGCCTGCCATATTTTTAAAGCCTGATAAATTCACATTAAGGAATTCTGCAAATCTTAATATGGGAATCAGCCAGACAGATGGTAAATTCCAGAGGAATGGATAGATTCTTTCAATCTTGGACTGTATTCTTTTTTTACAATTGTTTCTGGCAGAACCATAAAGAAAAATGCAAACCAGATGTACAGAGAAATATTTTCTTTGTCAGGAAAAAAAGAAAAAAGAAGTTATTTTTCCTGCTTTCAGACTGCTGCCCCCCTCAAATGCAGGCCAGACTCCCAATCTTTACCTTGAATAGCTTGAAGAGACTCCAGAAATTTCTCTAGCCTCATGCACTTCGGTAACTGGGAGGCCAGAACTGCAGTGCTGCTGTCCTTTCCCTCAGGGGCTCTCTAAGCTGGAGAAGCAAATGGAATGTGATTTCTGTTCCTCCCATAGAAGAGTTAGCCCTGAGGCTGCATTATGAGCTTGGAGCTTAACTGAAATAAGTAAGAAGAAAGCTTGTGTGTGTGGTTTGGGAGGGATGGGGGGAATTTGTCTTTCTGTTACAGGGTGCAGCCAAGAGGGGGGGGCCCAAATGGACATTTGAAATGGGGCCCAGAACTCAAGGTGTCCAGGAAATTCTAAGATTTTTTTTTTTACCCCTTCCCCCCACAGGTGTGAGTTGGGGGAAGGGGCACACAGAGCAAGAACATGCAGGGCAGCTTTGCAGCTAATCCATGGCATGGTCATTTAACATACCTATAGCCTTGGGCTGGTTGCTTGAATATGCTAAATAGCTATGGCCATGCTCTGGGCCAGGGGGATGGAAAGGGATACCCCCCAGATGTGACTGGGGGGCAGGTCCCCTGAGTTACAGCACCTGCGTGGGAGCTCGGAGAAGATTGGCTCCATGATCTTCACCCACGATGGGGTGACACTTGCCCAGACCCATGATGGTGACCAGAAAAGCTGGAAAAGACAGCAGATTGAGGGCAAGTGTGGCCAAGTGTGGGAGGAGTCGGAAATAGGGCTGCAGAGGAAGATTGGCGCGGGGATTTAAACCCAGACACAGCAGCCATAGAGAGAGAACCATGCGTCTTTTGGCAGAGTAGGGGCTCCTGCAGCCCTGTGAGAGAGAATTCACCATGCAGATTTAGCAAAAAATCGCCACTCAGACAAAGACAAGTGGCAACCCCATCTCCCCGCAGCTCTGTGGGGAAAACCACGCAGTTTCACCAGACTGCAGACCCCCAAAGCTCTGGTAGGAGAGGACTATGTGGCTCTGAGGTGCTCCTTTTGGCCGTGCGGCCTGGGAAGCAAGAGAGACTTTGCCTGGAAGGGTGAAAGAACTCTTACCAGTAAGCCATGAGACGGTGCTGCATGGCTTTGGATTAATTGGAGATCCTGCCTGGACAGCGACACAGCTGATGGTGCTGGGAACTGAGAAAGGTCTTCCAGCTGACAAGGATTACTGGGAAGAACCAGGGGCTGCCTGAGCCTGGACTTCTATTTCCTTTCCTGAGATATGGTACCCCAGACTGAGCAAAGGGGGAGGAAGGACTGTGTGTGTTTGTGGGTGTTTTAAGGAACTTTGGGATTTTGGCAAAGACATTAGGTCACTACTTGAAGTTTGTATAGTATTAAATAAACATTTCCTTTCCTTTTCATGAATCTCTGGCATTGAGAGACATCTTTCCTCTGGCGGCAGACATGACAGACCTGGGTCTCTTTCATTAATAGTATTATCATCCCAGGCCCCCCTTGTTTGTTCTGTAACAGTTCCCTTGGATTACCTGGAAGACACTGTCTGCAGTTGGGGCCTCACTAGTCCGCCTCTTCCAGGCCTCCAACTCCTTGCTCCAGTTGCTGCTGACCTTGACCCAGAAGAGCCAGCTTTTGCCAAAAACAAGAAAGCAAGTCAAGTATGACTCCAGTCCTCAAAGTACCTCCAGGCTGATTCAACTGTCCCCACCTGCAAAGAGCTACTTCTTTCCCTCCCCAACCTATCAAAATGCATCTGTCTTATAAGCCATCCCCAGTTCATGTGAGAACCTCACCTGCAGGCCCATGAGCAGAATGCTATAAGGATAATGTGCTCCTTCAGTCTCAAAGTTCCCCAGACTAGTCACATCAGCATCACCTGAGAACTTTGGAGGACTGTAGCTTCTCAGGCCTCAACTGGACCTTCTAACTCCAAAACTCTGCAGGTAGGCCTAGCAAGCTGTTTTAACAAGCCTCTAGGGGATTCTCATGCACACTCAAGTTTAAGAACCACTGTGCTACTTATTACCTGTCCCTAGGTTCTCCTGCCCAGATCCCTAAGGGACCAGGCAGGTGATCTAAATGAGGAAACTGAACTGGCCTGCCCATCTAAGGGCAGAGCTGTCACCCCCCTCTAACTGATGGAGTTCAGGTAGAAGGTAGGCCCAATTGTGCCAGATCTTTCTATTTCTCTAAAGTGGTTGAAAATAGGAATTTTTTTGAAATGCAAAATCTCTCAGTTTTTAAACATTGGCTTATTATTTTTTCTAGACATAGTACAGGCCTAGCCATCTCCATCAATGAAAACTTTATCTCCCAATCTCATGGACCAAAACTTATTTTTGATTCAGCTCTCTCTCACTCCCCATCTCCTAGCTAGGAATATCCC
Source organism: Tonatia bakeri (assembly GCA_004024845.1). Taxonomy (NCBI): domain Eukaryota; kingdom Metazoa; phylum Chordata; class Mammalia; order Chiroptera; family Phyllostomidae; genus Tonatia; species Tonatia bakeri. The sequence goes on from PVIA01005633.1 coordinate 106,559, forward strand.
ATTGGTTTCACCCTCAAAATCCATCCAGAAACCAGCTACTGCTCATGCTTCCACTCACCTATGGCCCTGGGCCAAGACACAGCCTGTCTTCCCACGAGAAATGTAAAGCTTTCTCCCAGGCTTTCTGTCTTTTACACTTGGCCCCTGCACTTCAGTTTCAACAAAGCAGCCACAGTGATGATCCCTTCTAAACTAAGAGTTCACGTGCTACCTCTGCCCTTACAGGCCATGGCTGCTCACTCTGTTCAAGGTAAAAGCCAAAGTCATCCAAGCTCTATCTACATGACCTGGGTCCACAGTTACCTCACCCAGCATCATTTCCTCTCTCCCTTGCTCACTCTGTTCAGCTATACTGAACTTCTTGCTGTTTCTCCAAGAGGCCAGGCAGAAACCTCACACTGGCATTTCCACTTCCTGGAACATTCTTCATAGCTCCCCTCTCACTTCCCTTCAAGTGTCTGTTCAGATGTCTCTTTCTCAATGAAAACCACCTGGAAACCCTATTTAACATCCCCTCCCTGGCCTTCTGAACTCCTCCTCAAGCTCCGATTATGTTAGCACCTGATCTTAATAACATACCATTCACATGAACATTTACTTGGCTCTCTGCCTCCATCTGCTACAATTTAAACACCATTGTGATGCTTAAATTGTGATGTGGCTCATGGGGTCTGCTGCATTGTGGATGAGACACAAGAAATTCACACGGACTATTGAGTCCTGTGGAGGAAAAGGACTCAACACGGGTTTTTCTCCTCTTGAGAGAGGAGAGAGGGCAGAGGTAGCACGTGAACTCTTAGTTTAGAAGGGATCATCACTGTGGCTGCTTTGTTGAAACTGAAGTGCAGGGGCCAAGTGTAAAAGACAGAAAGCCTGGGAGAAAGCTTTACATTTCTCGTGGGAAGACAGGCTGTGTTGAAATTCACACGGACTATTGAGTCCTGTGGAGGAAAAGGCCCTGTGGAGGGCCGAGGGTTTCTCTCAAGAGGAGAAAAACCCTCGGCCCTTGCCATGACAGGCCTTTATTCCTTTTCTGGCACATTACATGATGGTCCTCATTTACTACACAAAGATTTTCCTTAGGTGGTTACCTTCTACAAAAAACAAAGGAGAGGATGCTGCTAATCACATCACAGAAGAGGGATATTTGCAAATGCAAAGGGAAAAGTGGTTGAACCAGTTACACTCCATACTGGGGAGTTTTAGCATGGATTTTAGGAAGTTACAGTAAGTAGTTGCTGTCTCAATTCAGGGTAAGGGAGTTTTAACAAAAGCAGGTCTCATAGCAGTCTAGGTACAGTGCAGGCCTGATTCCCCATGGGAGAACATATCCATGGGCATGGGTCCTGTGCATCTCCAAGTGGAAGCTGGGCCCACACCATGCAGAATGGTCTCCTATATTTCCCCCCTTGTTTTAGTTAGGACTGCTAATGATCCCACAAAGCTTGCTACTTTCTGGTCTCTCACACGACCCTGGGAAAATAATTTGCAAATGTGTCAAAGTACACAGAGCGTTATTATGATTAGTAAGCAGTGGTTCCAAAGACCCACATTCTCAGATTAAGCCCATCAATCATTGTCAGGCAGTAATGATCAAATAGATAACATTTGAAGAACGGTGAAGGCCTATTTTGAGTCAGGGTCAGATAACTAAAGCAACATAAAACTTTGGGAAAACAAACTGATTTCAAGCTTGGACCCTTATCATTTAAACTGAGGGTATTAGTGAGGTAGATTTCATAGGATTTTATGCATTCTTTCCTAGGCCTGATCACCCTGGGAAACTTGCCCTTTCCAGCACAGGGCTACACCCACCACTGGCATTGTTTCAGGTTTAGGTTGAGTTGGGCAAGTAAGGCAGCCAAGAGGTTAGGAGACTTCTTGAAGACAGAATGAGGACTCAGGCTGTGTCAAAGCCAAGGGGTGAGGGTCCACCACCCTCTTTTTCTATAGCCCTCCAATTCCTTCCCTGAGGGCCTCCTTGTGATCATGCCTGTCTTAGATTGTCCCTCCCTTGAGGAATCTTACCTGTCATCAGCTAACCGATCAAGCATTGGGGGCCAGGCAGGGTGAAGTAAAAGGAGCAGAGGAGGTGCTCTTGCCAGGGAGATAAGCTTTGCCTCCTCAGTGGCTTATGGTCCCAAGGTCTCTCACTCAGCCTTAGCCATGGGGGTGGGGTTACAACTTCTGAAACCAGGCCGGGCAATTCTCAACATCTAATCTCCCCCTTTTTTGTTTGTGAATGAAACTGCAGCTGTTAAGTCTGTAAAACCTACTATTTGCTGTTCCCAATGCAATCTCAAGAAAACAACCTCCATATACATCATAAAGCACAAATAAGGATTAAGACAAGGGGGCATCCAAGGGCTGCCATGACCCAAACTCGTAAATTCAGTCCACTGAACCAGTTTTAGGATTCATCCATTGTAAGATTATTGTTGAGGGTCTAGAACACTTTTTGTTCTGTAAGGCCTTTGCTCAAGCATAAAGAGCCTTGATGTTCCTCCATGTGGTGGGGACACACCTAAAGGGAACATAATGGGGCACTGAGGGGCTGTTGTCCTCGGCAGGAGGCACTTGAGCCTCAGCCCCTGTCATTGAGGTAGGCCCTATCCTCCTCCGCTGGCAGACCCAGGCCTGTGAGTGATGGTGTAGGTGTCTGTTTCCATTCTGGTTGTTCAGGGTCAGCTGGGCCATCTAGTCTGTCAGTCGATTGGTTCTTGGCTCTAGGTAGCAGAGCTTGGTGTCTGTCCCACTCATGATAAGGCTTTACTCTTTTGGCTGGTAACCAGATAGGACCTGTAGGAATGGAAACACATGCATACCCTCTTCCCCAAGTTAAGAGACCTACAGGGCCTTGCCAAGAGCTATCTCCCAGAGAATCTGTATATAAAACCTGAGGATAAGATGACTTTGGCTCTTTCTTCTGAAAATGTTTCTCAAATGGAGTACAAAATAATTCATCACAATTTAGAAAATTATATGTAAATATTGCTAACAATCAAATTTTGGGGTGAAAGGACTCATGACTTCCCCTTTTTCTATTTTTTAAGAAGATTTTTTTAAAGTAGGATGAGCCTGTTCTACAACTGCCTGACCTGTTAGATTGTAAGGTATTCCTGTTTTATGTTGGATATTCCAACGCTGAAGAAAAGCCTGAGTAGAATAGGTAAAATATCTAGGGCCATTATCAGTTTTAATTTGCTGAGATCATTCTAAATGACTAAAGGCCTCAAGGTAATGGACTTATACATTTTTAGCAGATTCTCCTGTTAAGGCAGATGCAGGTAGGGCATCAGAGTAAGTATCAATAGGAATATGAACATATTTGAATTTTCCAAAGGGACTGTAATGGGTGACATCTGTTTGCCAAGTTATTTGAGAACCTAGTCCTTGAGGATTAACTCCTGTAGATGGGTATCCCTTGCTAAGGGCTTGGCAATCAGGACATTCTTTAATAATTTGCTTAGCTTGGAAAGACAGGCCCCCTGCTGTTTCTGCATGCTGCAATGAGTTGAAGCAGCAAGTTAATTGCCCTGTTGTTCTTTGGACCTGGTAGTTCCTAGGTTTAGAGTTTTCAAGGAAAGTGGGAAAGATGGGAGGGTGGTAGGGTGCTCTACCTAAATATGTTTTAGATTGACAAATTTATGAACACATTCATAACTTTCAGAAACAGTTTTTTCTCTACTGGTGAATACATTTCCTTTTTTTTCTTTTTTTTTTTTTTTTTTGTTAATTCTTATTGATTACTGCATTCCTTGAGTGTGCTCAAAAGTGAGCTGGCTCATTATCTAGTGCCCTTGACAACTTTAGGGGGGCTGGAGAAGAGGGAGGAAGGATGCTAAACTCCACACAGCTTGTTCCTAGGACTAAAGCAGTCCCTGGGCCTCCATAAGGAAGATTCAGAGTGGTTAAAATATACATTTTCTCATTATTTTTCTTCCTGTGCTTTTTACTGTCTGAGGGAAGTGAGATTTTTTTCCCTTCTTTAAACAATCAATTTAACTTCTTTCTGAGTAGCATTCTTATGATGTAACATTAGACATCTTATTCTATTTACCAGAGGTTTAGCAAAATATTTTGAGACTGAGCCATTCCTTTCAAAACAAAAACAAAAGCAAAATTCAAGCAAACCAGTATTTTAAAATTAAAAACTCTAAAGGAGGGAGTGAGACACTGACCTAGAGTCTTATCTCACACCACCTTGTGTTATTTCAACTTCTGCCCAACTTTTTCCTAAATAAGTCTAAAGATCCCTTATCAGGAATGTTACAGAGCAAGAACCAGGGGGGCCCGGGATGGTGATGCTCTTACTGAAAAAGATTCGGGTCCATCTTGTCCGCCGCCATAAAGGAAAGATATATCTCAATGCCAGAGATTTGTGAAAAGGAAAGGAAAACGTTTATTTTGTGCTATACAAAATTTAAGGTAGTGACCTAATGTCTTTATCAAAAATCTTAAAGTCCCTTAAAACACCCACTAATGCACACAGTTCTTTCTTCCCCCTTGCCCAGTATGGGGTACCATATCTCAGGAAAGGAAATAGAAGTCCAGTCTCAGGCAGTGTCTGGTTCTTCCCAGTAATCCCTGCTTGGCTGGTAGGCCTCTCTCGGTTCTCAGCACCATCAGCTGTGTCGCTGGAATCTCTGCTAAAACCAGGTGACGGTTCCCCCTACTACTGCTGTGGGGGAACCCACTCTGGCAAAGGTGCGTGGTCCTCTCTCCACTGCTCCAGCCATGTGGTCCTTTCTCCACCAGTCCAGCCACGTGGTCCTCTTTCCACTGCAGGACCACGGGAGTCCCCAATCAGCCAAATCCGCGTGGTTCTCCCCATAGAGCTGTGGGGAGACGGGGTCGCCACTTGGCCAAAGCCGAGTGGCGATTTCTGCTAAATCCACATGGTGAATCCTCTCTCACAGGGCTGCGGATGCCCTCTATTCTGCCAGAGCCTCGTGGTTCTC